>VSDK01022257.1:661841-676846 GCA_009767595.1 Symbiodinium kawagutii | reverse complement strand
TGGTGCCGGCAAAGTGGCTTCACAAGCTCTTACAGGCCAGGGTTCAAACAGCCATGTGCTACATGCAAGCAAGCAATCCAAAGTACAAGCAGCAAGCCTTCTCAGGACAAAGTAACACCAAGAGATCAGCCGATTCAACTTTCGAGACGCCAATCTGCGCACTCGGCGCTGACATGACCTGTTGGCAGGTCGAGAACCTCTGCGTCTCCTCATGTGCCACTAGCTGAGTCACAAGCAAATTCAGAAAGAAAATGCTGAACAATATGTAAAAATAGATTTCTCAGGTTTTCTTTTTTTAAGGTACGGCAAGGAACAAGAGCCAGGCTATGAGCCTAGCACCAAGCTTGGGTTGAGGTTCAAGCAGTCTTTTGTTTTTCTTATGTCACTGTCTCTTAGGAAGCAAGGATGACGTACAACGCCGCGACCACAGCTCTCAAGATGGGTCCGGTCAATTATACGTAAGGATCTGTTGTGTCACCGGCGCACTGGTGTGCTGACTTTCTTTCCTTTTTCTCCAGGGCCACCGCCACCTTCTCTGACTTGAGCGCGGTTTGCGCCAGAGCTGGTAACACTGCAAGGAGGATTGCAGTATAGCCCAAAACACGGATTCTTTGAACCTCTTTGCTGCAAAGGATACGTCACAAATCAAATGGAAACCGTCAAACCGCAAAATGCAAAACATTCATTCACAGCAGCATTTGTTGCAATGATGGCCCTGCAATTGGCCAAAAATTGGCAATTAAACTCACAGCATCGATGGTAACATGGAAACTCTTTCCACTTCAGATATTGCCCCTGTAATGTTGAACTATCCACAGTGTTCCTACTCGTTTCCCATCCCGTACGAGGAAACCCTGCGAAATGAGAACATGTCAACAGCCCTGCTGGTCCGTTTCAGTGGTGGACAAGGAATCATTGCTGCTCAGTGATCAAGCCCTATGAAGCACGATATGGCTTTGTCCACACATGGTGGCGCATACTGACCATCCGATCCAAAAGTAGCTGTTTATACGAAAAGCAACAGTTTTTGGGGTACACTATCTTTGGACAATCCCATATTCCACACCATTGTTGGCTATTCTCGCCAATGCTAACGATTGTCAACCATAAACATTATTTGCCACCATTCTGCCCACCATCAGCGATTATTATCAACCGTCACTTTAACTATTATCAGTGATGATCACAAGACACCATAATTTACCACCATGGTTACCATTCTATCTGTCATGTGTAACGCTTTTCAACTACGAAAAGTATAAACCCAGAGGAATTAATCATCATCAACCAACTTCAAAGTAAATCATATTCAATCGTAGTAAGTTCATCATCACGATGATTATATATTCATCATTTAACAGTGAGTATACATCATTTCTAATCTGATGCTACATTTACCAAAGTCATCATGTTCACCTCAAACAACCAGTACTACGTAAGCATTATTTACTCTATCGACCATGACCAACCAGTCGATCATCACCAACTCGTCAATGTTTCCCTATCCGCCTGTGACTCCATTGACCATGTATACAAGGTTGTTGACGGAAAGTTCTACCAAGAATGAACCAAAAAGCAACAACAAATTCCAGTGGTTCATAGTGGGTAGTACTGACTCAAATGATGGTTGACATGCAGCAGAATTGGACCCTCAGATTCTCCGACAGATTCGAAAGGTATGGATTTCTGCTAGCAGCCCCAGTTCACCAAGGCACCGTACCGCTATTGATCCACCAACAAGGGCTCACCAGGGCTGTGTTGATGGTTCATGACCTATGGATACCTATGGTTTACTAGGGGGTTGCAGGGGTACACCTATGGCTTACTAGGGGTTTATAGTGGTTTATATGGGTGAAGCCATGGTAACCACATGTAACCAACCAACCACCACCCACGCACCAACCAACCACCAATGCACTCAAAGCGGACGCGCCTGTGGGGCGACAGGGCGCCAAAAAGGCTGACGACGTAGGCAGCTCAGATGCATACACTGCGCAGGTTGCTACTGGGCTGGGGGCTACTGGCATAGCTAACCAGGCTGAAAACACAGTGGTTACTTAAGTGGCTACTTAGCTGGTGAATGATGAACTTCGCTGGTGAATCATAATGACTAAATTGTTTACTAAGTTGGTCCATGGAGCTTTTTGGGGCAAGCTCCTGACTAATGATGATGAATGAGGGATCGTCTCAGCTGAAGCTCGC
Organism: Symbiodinium kawagutii; assembly: GCA_009767595.1. NCBI lineage: Eukaryota > Dinophyceae > Suessiales > Symbiodiniaceae > Symbiodinium > Symbiodinium kawagutii. The sequence goes on along the minus strand of VSDK01022257.1, from coordinate 674,644 downwards.
AGTGAAGTTCAAATCTGCATAAAGTCAACAAGCATTTAGGTCCTCCTGATCAGTTCAATCTGATGGCACTCCCGCAAACTCACCTGGAAATAGACAATTCACTACGTGAATCCTGGTTTTACCATGCTTTACATATGAAACATGGTGATTTCTAGCTTCCAGTTTGGTTCGCCAAGTTCAACAAGGAATGGATTCGGTCGCCATAGTTGTTCATCTATCCGCTGGAACACGCTGCGATGATGCGCTAAAGGTCCAAGGAATGGCTACAAGGAATGGCTGCGAGGTCCACAACGACTTGGCGGAAAAAAACACCACCTGCTGGAAACCATGAAATTGACGGGTCAACTGCTTGGAAATCAGCCAATCTTGGGAGAAATTTGGAGCTACACCAGGCAAATAAATGAGGTTTGGAGTTTTGTTGGTTCAATAAGGATGGTCCCTGCATAAAGCAAGCTAAAACTTTGCTTATCAGCTGATCCATTGTGTTGTTTATCGTCACCATGATTGCCAAATGATAGCGTTGGAGGAATCACTGCAGGACAATGATGGACAATGCTATGTTCACGTGGCATGTGTGATCACAAGTACCTAATCAGCAAAGAATTGGGGCGGTACACACCTTTCTATTGTATTGGCTCCATGGCTTTAGTATTTTCTTGATAGTTTGCGACAATTAATGACAATTCCAAATTATCCGGCAATATAGATCAGTATCCCTAACTATTGTGATCGATCAATACTATAGATTCGTTCAGAAACCCTCTCAGCATTGATTCCACAGCTGCCTCGTACTGCGGAATTGTAATCTCTTCAGGTCACGTGAGGAGCACACAGAGACAAGGCAATTAAATCTATCACCCGCTGTTGGATAGGCCCCAGTCTAGGGTCACTAGGGTTTCATTCTTGTTTGGCTTCATGAGCCATCCAAACTCATGTGCTTCACCTGTTATCTCGCGCTTGAAGGAGACGCTCGGCCTTGGGAATCGCTCCAAGTTCCTCCGGCTTGAAACGAACATCTATCAGTTGAAGAATCGTATTGTGAACACAAGTCCCCGTCCGTTGTGAACACAAGTACCCGTCCGTAATCTGGTCAGGGATTTCAATTATAAAAGCTACAAATCATGCAAACAACTCATAGCTTCAGGGTAGTTGAACACTTCCATGTTTCACCTGCCATGCCCCAGCACCGCCCATGATTCACCGCTCTTTTCAAAAGCTATGACCATTGAGAACCTGGGACGTGGCTGAAGAAAAACGGGTGGCTTCGACACCTGTGGTAATATCCAAACATGGTTAATTAGTGCCTCATGGCAACTAATGGCTAATGATGATCATCTGATTGGTGGTTCGATTCAACCAACCAACCGTGCCAAATGTTGGAGGAAATAAAACATGTTTCAAACCACCAACTGGTGATAGTGGCTTGATGGTTGGGTTGACAGTTGGGCCGCTGGTTGGGATCATCACCGTTGCTATAACTCTCTGGCAGTGCCGTTTGTGCAAGGTGCAAGTGTAGATGATGGACAAAGACATCTTATGTGATGATATCTTATGTAGATGATGGACAAAGATATCCTACTTGCCCCATGTGTCTATCTAGTCAATTGCTATGATATCGCTCTGTGTACCTACGTAAAGAAGCCCTTTTGTATTTATCCATCCCCTCTATGTGAGTACCCATCTCTGTTATATTCATACGTTTCTACATTTCTGTGCGCCCACTTGTTCATGTCTACCTATGCCTCTCCATTCATCTTTCTATGGATCTACTTACGTAGGCATCTATGCGTGTACTTATCTATGTATCCACGCATCTTTCTAATTATCTGTCTGTCTATGCATATGCTGACCTCTGCATCTATATATCTATCTATCTATCTATCCTATCCTATCCTATCCTATCTTGACACCTTCTACTCACTTTTGATTGACACTAATTGACACTGCTATCTTGATCATGCCAAGCTGCGCTCTGGAGGCATTGTCATGGCGACATTTCCCCGCAGTCTGCGATGAGAATCCTCGTTGTTAGCGCCGGTCGTTACCGAGCGATGCTTGGCGCTGGATGGGTTGGGTGCCGAATGGTTGCTGTAAGCGGACTAACGATGGTTAAGGATGGTTGAAGTTGAAGCTGGTTAATGATGGTTGGTCAAAGGATGGGTTCCTCGTTGGCTTCCCTGGTCAATATTCACCAATATCCAATGGGAAATCAAATAGGCTCGGAGGTTGATATTTCATGATTAACATTGTCGTTGGTCCCTGCACATCTGAGTAACAACCCCGGCCAACCCGCCAATCGACCCTCCAAGGTGACTGGGGTCCTATGACATACATTTTCGGGTTATATCCTGCACAAAACGCCTTCTAAACATTCATGTGGTCAGTCCCCACTACAGCAAGTGGAGCGCTAAGTGGCTACTGTAACTACCATGTCAAACTCCCACTGCTGCGCTATGATCAACAGGATCCCGCCCAACCCATAGCTGGTTTTCCATGTGTCCATGCCGTGCAAAGTGATGCGCCCCGGCGAGTGTTCACTTACGTGAGTTCACAGCTGGGTAATATAGCTTACCAGTTGCTCTAGACAGAAGTCCACTAGCTGGTTGAATGGCGAAACGAACCAAAAAATTAGATCTCAGGGGGCATAACTTTGTCCCTCTGCATCTCTTTTTTGATTACACATATAAATCACCGCAGTCGCTTTGCCCAGCGTCTCTTGTGAAGGATCACCTGATTCAGTGGCACATTTCCTCAGCGAGCGATGCGTTGAAACGAACCAGCTGCCATCCTGACCAATCTCAATCATTGAACATAATGAAAGTCAATAGCATCAACAACCATGGGATATTTGGCGCGAGCTTGCCGATGTTTACTATTGTTTAGCCAATCAGCAATGAACCCATCAAGCGTATAGTATTGATTGGTGATTGATCCAGCTGTATTGCCCATCAAGCATTCAACTACAATCATATCTTTAGTCAGCGGACAGCCTTGTTGCCACAAGATCCTTGTGAAGTGCAAATGCTCATCACAGAAACCAGCCGTAACGGACCCAGCCGCAACGAATGGTGAATGACTCAAAACTGATTCATTTGGCTGCTGCTGCAGATGGTAGACTTGACGGTTTTCCCCAACTATGAACGGTCTGAGTATAGTACTGAGGAATGTATATGTCTATGTGAAACAAAATGACAAGCAGCGCATTGATAGCTACATCATCATTGTTTCAGTGGTTACGTGCAAAATGGTGTTGACTATACTGTATCATTGTTTTTGAGACGCATTAGCTGCATTACTAGATATAGTTTTGTCACTATTTATGCAAGGATATCTACATGTACAAAAAAGATATGTATATACTATGTAGATTATTCTAGATTTATCTAAAAACATCAGCATTTAAAGACGCATGGACCAATGGATATAAATATGCATGCCCACTCCACAACTAGGTCCACCAGACCGGTGTTGCATCTAGAGCTGTTGCAGCCCCTTAGCGCCCCTGAAAATCAGGTCAATCACCAGGGAAGTCAGTGGGAAGGCATTGGGGTGCAGATCTGGATCGTCCATGATCACCCTCATGGACTGTTCTATTCCCTATCATTCATGTTAATAGACCATCATAGACGTGAACATAGGACAAAACATGGATTGGCCATGACTGACCATGATCTTCCCACTCTTGTCGGCTATGAAGTTATTGCACTTACGTACTTAACCGTCCAGCGCTTCTTTCACTGATCAGCAGGCTCAACCCTGCGCCTCACACCTGCCAAACTGACTCCGCTCCCCCACTGTCTCAATGGCAACCATTGCACTTACTGTAACTATTGCACCAACACTTGATACCGTTAATGGGTTGCTTCACCCGCTAACCACCAGCTTGTTTCACTGCCATCTAGCCAGGCATCTCCATGTTCAGGATCACCTCCTTCCCATCCAGCACCTCCCCAAAGATCACGTGCTCTCCATCCAGCCACTCCTGGAGATCTAAAGCTGGATCTGCATGGTGGCTTGGAGAAACCATGGTGATCAACCCCTGTGATCACAACACACAAAATCCAACACCACAAAGGGTTGCGGATCCACCATAAGCGAAGACTGGACATGAGTCCAACTGTTGCGACATAGCTGTGGGTCAAAACCCCGTACCCCTCGTTCCCCCATCATCAGCCATTGTTTTCCCTATAATTGTTGGTTAGTATCCCCATTAGTTGGTTGGTTAACTGCTTGACCCGGCTCGCCACATGGCAAGCTTAGATGCTTGGTCACCCACATCCAAGTAGGTGAAGCCGGTGTGAGTTCATCGTTGGAAGCCGGAGCTCTGCGCAGCGATGTCAGTGGTGTCAGCCACTCAGCTACTCAGACCCAAGAGTAGATTTGGTCTCAAGGGATGCTTGTGAGGTGATGGACAGCGCTTGGGTAAGGTGGTTCATCAGACATGTCATCTTTACCATAAACCAGCTCGTTGCTTGCATGTACCCCACCACTGTCATTACTGGCCATTTCAGGATGATCTGCTTGGTGGTTATGAGGCATCCCAACCGTCCCAAAGTCATTGGAGGAAAAAAGTTTAAAACCACAAGTAACAGTTCTTTAACCACAATTGTTGGTTATCATCCCCTATCATCAACCACTGCTAACCATCATTGAGTGCTTATCATGAATTGATTTTATTCATCAGCCAATCAACCAGTAATAAACCACTGGTTGGTAGCTATTACCATTATCAACCACTTTTAGTTGGATTATTATCCCCTTTTACGAACCATTGGTTGGGTTACTATCCCATATCATTCACCACTATCAAAACCATTGTGAATTGTGAAAACCATCATTAATGCATCATTCTCACGCATTATCAACAATCATTGAGCATGATTAACCACTATTATCGCTATTTAAACCATTGACCATGAAAAAGACACCGCCCTTGTTGCCGATGAGTGCTTTGTCCTCCAACCAGTCGTGATCCCAGCTATTCATGGAGTCCCCATCATTCGATATCGAGAGGTGAGAACGGAGGTCGCCTCAACCTACCCTTGCGGTTGAGCCTTGTTATCACCAATGGTTAATAGTGTTGGTTGAGTGTAGTTCCTGGTAGTGATACTTAGTAGTTGCTAGAATAGTTTTCAATAGTGAAACTAATCGATAATGTTAATATCACCAAGTATCGGTTGATAGTATTGGTTGGTTGATAGCTATTACCCATGAGCTATAGTTAATAGCTCTTAGAAACCTGTCAAAGGTAAATCACTCATGGTGAATCATGATCACACTATTAACAATTGATGGTAGGTGACCATATCCAACAATAATAGGGGATAGGCAACCTATAAATGGCGAATTACGACAAGCTGGGTCCATATTAACCAACCAACAAAGGCGATGGGTGAAGATCCCAAGAAAGACTAGTTTGGGCATTTGTGGCCTTTTCACAAAGGGTACAGGTTTCTTGACCCGCAGCCATATCACCATTCATGTTTAGCTTTTGTTCACTGCTCTTTGCCCTCCACTAGCGAGGTGTTTTTTCCGGATCCAAACATGATTGACAACCTTGGTTTGATGTTACCTCCACAAGCAACCAGAATGAGTCTTGACATGCACCAGCTGATTTGATGGATGCATCTCATAGTCTACGCCATGTGGTAGTCCATCCGCTCCACAAACAAAGTCGAGATGTTGACAAACATGAAAGTAATGAACCAACAATCTCAAAAATCATTACACTAAGATACGCTAAGGTCTCTTGGCAACCGTGAGACACATCACTAACTACAAAGCAATATGTTCAAAACAAGCTCATGCACGGCCACGCCCAAAGAATTAGCGACAGGGGATATGTGCACATTGTGTTCGATCCTTAGATGAAAGTACTGATCTCACCACATTTGTTGCCACAGCAAACCGCTCAAACTCAACAAATCAACCACCAAATCATCATTAACCACCAGCCGCTGCCACCAGCCTGAACGGCTCAGCTAACAGCCTTCACAACCAGCCTTAACTACCAGCCTTAAGCAACCAACCAAGCACCATCCTCAACCAACCCACACCGAACCATCGCTCGAAGCATCGCCTCACTCCGCCCCCCCACCGCACCGTCTTTGCCGTCGTGATGTAGAACTGTGAGCCTTGGCGCCAGTGGAAGTATTACATGGCTAGCTGGGTCAATATTAATCAACCGGCAGCAATGGTTAAATAATGACTGGTTAATGGTTCCTAATAGGTGAATCAATGGTTAAATAATGACATGTGAATGGTTAACCAGCAACAATGGTTAAATAATTACCCAGAACAGACTGGTGACTGGTTAATTAATAGGGTATAATAAGCAACAATACAGTACTAGGGAATATAACAGCTATATACGGCGAACTGGGTCAATATTAATCAACCAACTTTCAGAGGGGATAATCCCAACAATGAAAAGGAAAACTATGGTTCATGATAAGGGAACCAGGGGTCCCCAGGGTGAACTGACCCATAGCCATATGAATACATACACATACCATGGATGGGTGCATCCACAAATGATGGCATCCCTATCATCCTCTCACGCTCTAAAATAGTCATTAGTTTGGCTCCCCATGAGGTTTGTACAGTCGCCACTTGTGGACAGCCTCAAACTCGTGAAGTGTGGGCACACCACCAGCTGTAAAAACATAGCCCCATGCTTGAAGTGGCGGTAAGCCTGTTCTACGGATGGGTATAATAGCTGGTTTGGGTCACATTAACCTGTGGTGAACCGAGAAAACCACGAGTTTCTGAACAGGTAAGTTGAAACGACCAGCTGCGGGTTGGCCGTGTTGACCTAACACATGATCTGGAAAGCATTGTTTGAGTCGTCCAAAAAAAGGTAGTATTTTTGGGTGGTTCAACCAACAATGACATGGCAACTATAATCATGGCCATTCAAACCATGGCCAAAACTGAGGGAATAATGAACAATCATGGTGAGGAACCCAAAAGTTAGTAAAGTACAACCATGTGGTGGTTTCTCAAAATAAGGGATCCCCCCAATAATGGATGGTCTGGCACCAAAGAGATTACTATTGGATGATTTGGGGGTTTCCTGTTTTGAGAAAAAACCACATGGTAAACAACTCTTTGGTCTTGTTCCCCGACATTCCTGGAGTCACATCAAATGTGGGAGAATCACTAGGAATAGCTCCCTCTGTCTACATGTTGCTCATTTACTAAGCTTCAATGACTACGAAAGAGTCTTCAGCTCTTCCAAGCAGTACCAAAACATGATGCAAACATGATGCCTGTGCATGGTCCCAAACAAGCACCAGTACCCACTGAACGTACCTGGATCATCCAAGACACCATTGGAGTCGGGACCGTCGTTTGCCATGCCCAGCAAGCCAGGCCGCTCATGGTACAGGAACAAACCTGCCATCACGCGCAGAGCCACCCGTGAAGTGTCATGCCAGTGCAGCTTGTTTTCCATCATAGGATGGAACACAGGATTTGGTTGCAGGAAAACCCATAGGAAACCGTAGAAAATCCGTTGATTTGCAGGACCATGTCCAGGAGAGTGCCGACGACTTACCATGATTTATGGTGGCTCCTGATTGTTTTCTTGTACCCTCTGGTAAACTAACATGGCTGGCTGGAAAATCCACCATTTTGCTCCGAAAACCCAACGGGATCCATTGAAATGGTGGATTTTCTAGCCATCCATGTTAGGGACTAAGAGATGGAAAACCACTTGGTTGGACCATGCCTGATTCCTCATCTTCGAAACGACCTCCGTAGATGCCTTGGCACCATGTGACCACGCAGCTTGTTGATTGTAAGCAGCTTAGTTCATCCTGGTGAGGGTTGGGGAGAAAACCACTGTTTCGCACTTAGGTGGATCATGATGTAGATATGCGGTTTCTTGAAATGGGGGTGCCCCAAAAATGGTTGGTTCATTGCCATAGATGGTTGATATTGGATGATTTGGGGGGTCCCCCTATTTTGAGAGACACCGGACAAAAAAAAATCAGCCATGTACAAATTTGTCTATATCTAATTGGGACTATTACCCAAGGATGGACAACAACTCGGCCATAAAAACGTGGAACATGCTGCGAGTTTCTTGCGCGAATTTAACAACGGTCACCCCCCTGGGAAACAATCATGGCAATCATGAACGATCCCCTGGAAACAAAAAACACAAATGTTTAATAGGTGAAATACTAAATTCATGGTGGATGTTCCACGCAACCAGGTTGACCAGCGTTATGCTGTTTGCTGGTGGAAATTCAATGGAAATACCAGTGATAGTGGTTGCTGATGGTGGTTGCTAGTGGATAGTAGTGATTTAACATGCTTACATCTTACATCATCTTACCCTATCCACTGGCAACTACCATCCATACCCTATCCACCAGTGGATATCAGTAGTGATCACCCTGGTTGCCATGCTTCCCCTCATGCAACATGGCCGCCCAGCTGCGGTGGGATCCAAGCATGGCAACCAGGGTGATCAGCCTGCTGGCGAGGTGGTGACCAGCAGGGTTGTCACACATGCGTCCACCATCATCCACTGGCAATGCACGTGAGTGAATGGGAAAACCAAGGGTAAATGAATGTTAATAATCAACAATCATAATCATTTTTTGGTTATTCTCTCACAATCAATGTTTTTGGTTGAATCATCTGACAATCATAATGAGAAATAATCAAAAAAATCAACAATAACCAATAACAAACAATCAACAATAACAAAAAATCAACAACGACCAATAACGAAATCCATGTATCATGATTAAGGAATAACAAACATCAACAATAACCACCATGGCTAACCATTGCTAGAAGGGGTTCACATCCAACAAGAATCACGGAATGAAACATTTGAATCTTGCTTTGGAGCAATTTCCCACACGCATCCAGCGTATGAGCCTCACATCGTTCAAGTGCATACGCACGTTCCCAAGATCAAGCTTTCTTAGCCTTGACCGAGCCACAGTTTCAATGACATGCGGATCACCAGCGGAATTCGAAATGCTCAAACACATATTCAAAGTGGGCCCCAACCACTTATAAGTTGGTTTATAACTAACTATTCTAACTATAGTTATAGGGGTCATAACCCAACTTGTAAGTGGTTGGGGGCCCACTTTGTACACAAATCAGCCACTTCAGCGCTGCCGCCCAGTTGCTTTGATGCCCGTCGGCCAACCGGCCCCCTGCGGCGGATCGTGGCCGTGAAGCTGAGCGGTCAATGGTACCATGACGCCAGGCCACCTAACAAGCCCAGAGGAAGGGTGATGAACTAAGGAATGTGACACTGTGTACATATATACGCATACAATCACATATATGTGTGATAATTATGCATAATTAACTGTTATGGTGACATATGACGGTTAACAATAATGATTCATTCTGATTAATGCCACACGTGATGGCAAACATGGGTTACAACCATGGCTACGGACCCATCAGTCTCGACCATATCCACGGCTCCCATCTCCCTATCATTAGTGGAAATATGTGGCAATGTTCCAATGTGAACGCAAGAAAAAGTAGTACGAAATGAACAAATGGTGGCACCAGGTGCATCCACCCTGCTTCAGCCTGCAGGGGTTGTTGCGCAAGCAACTACCATGCGGACCCTGGTTGATGCAACTCTCCCAGGGATCCCTTACTCCCACCCTGTCCCCGCACCCTGCACCATAAAGTCGAAGAAAATACGGTGAAAACCTGGGTTTTTCAGGGGCAGTAGACAGCCGGGGGTGAACGATTGAGGAACTAGCAGCTTCACCCATCAGTCACTGGGTTGGCTAAGGGGTACGTTGGAAACCATTGGTTTAACCATTTCTATCGACATCAAGGAACCAATGATAAACAAAACATATTTATGAATATAGCTTCTGCATTGTCATCAAATTCAAACGGAAACACATCTTGGAACCTTAGAAACAAAACAACAGTCTTCTGCCAGTTGTCAATTGGAATACTTGTCCCTTGGGCTAAAATAAGCAAGATAGACGGCAAATTACACATTGTCGCGCCATCTGAAAGACTTGCCGAGTGTGTATTTTTGGTGGAAGGTTTCTTCGGCAAAAATGAGAAACATATCTGGGTGAGTTTGCAAGTGCGGCTGCTTTCAGGCTGAAACGGTACTGCATCATCATCATCATCATCATCATCATCATCATCATCATCATCATCATCATAATCATCATCATCATCATCATCATCCAACATGAACAAATCACCATCCTTGGCAGCGCTGAATTCGTCAGGTGGCAGCTGCCCTTGTAAGAGAAGCCTTTCTCCCCGGTGCACAAGGCCTTGGACGGGAGGTTCCGGTATGGCCGTCAATGGCTACAACAAGTCCCAACAAAAACAACAAAACATTGATCTTTTTTTGCATAGATTCTTCTTGGGGGATTTCAATGGTTGATAACGACAAACTTTGCATGTGACTTGCATGGTTGTTCCCTGCTGTTTCTGCCTGTTTCCAGCTGGTTCTGGTTGGTTAGATCCTCGCTTTGGCTCCCATGATCTCTCAACCTACAACCATCATCTTGGTGATCCAGTTCTACGAGCCACGTTCCAATCCACCAGCCCAGCTCCGCATCATTAGTACTGCTACGTCGCACTCGTTATGCTACCTTCTAAGGCATGCTACGCATCACTTGCCACGATGGACTGGCTCCACTAATGGCAATTTTGGTTACAACGGATGCTGTTGCTCAACAAGAGCAAACAATGGATCTAATTAAATATAGTGTTGCCTTATACCATATTGTTTCTATAACAATGGAAATTCCTCGCGGATCGTGATGGATGGTGCAGTCAATGCGTCAACAATCCAGATTCGATCGTCCCACACGCCTGTTGAAACAACATTGCATCACTGGCTTTGTTGAGAATCCTGGCACACTTGATGAGTTTTCCCTGATGAAAACCCTATACCAAATAAAGTGAGAATGGATTACTGCTTAAACAGAAAGGTTCCCCTATCTTTCACACCAGGATGATTGAAACCCATGAAATCCCTTAACATGACTCAAAACCATGCTCATTTCTTGAGTGCTGTTTGGGAACCCATGTCCCAGCGCCAAGCAACTCGGAAGTTTTCGGAAGCTTTGGGCACTAAATCCGCATAGAGCCCCAGAACCTCAATGAGAGCAGAGGGAGCGGCCATAGTTTTTCAACGAGATTCCCCTTCCATGGGTCTTACCTTAGAAAGTAGAGCTCCTTCGCTTCGGGAAAGCTTCCATCTTCTAGGGCCTTTTTCTTTCGGAACCCACACAGCATCATTCTAAGCAAATCCAAGTCAGTGGTCCCTTCATTAACCCTTTCATATCGATTTCTCGAGCCGTTGGAACTGAAACAAATCACAATTCCTGGTGGGTTCGTGGTGACCCTGGTGAAGAATAGAGGAAAATACTACCCCACGGTCTGCTGCTGGGGAAAAATCAGCATGGCATACCCTGGCCCGACCTCAAATGTGCAGGCAGCAATCTTCCCTCAAATGGCTATGTTCACATACATACCATTGTTGAAGTTGATATGTACCCAGTTGCAGGTACAACTTTGATTTTTTGATGATTTTTGCACAACCACGGCCACGCATTCACCAATATGCATTTGTTATCATTTGTCCATGGCCATGGTGAACCTTCGTCCACCCCAAGCTGATTGGTGTCCAAGCAATGATATGTCGTTGGCGAGCTGCAATGCGACCCTGAAAATCACCAGCGACAATGTCCAAATAGACCTGGAGCAGCACTGCAAAGGCGACAAGCCAATGAACCGGGACCCCCAGCCGTTAGCAATTCGTTGGTGAACATAACCAGGGTAACTACGAGGCAAATGGTAGATATCACTACAGTAGCTGCACTAGCTTGTTAAAATGGCACATCTTAATCAACTTGACTTAGCTAGCTCAGGGGCTCGCTTTGTAGATAACGGTTGAGTTGTGCCTGCCAACCGTCAACCCTGCATACTTCCCTGAAAATATTCGCTAGAATAACAGTGGGAGATCAGTTGTGTGGTACAAGTATTGGCTGTTGGTGGCTTTCATTAACTGAAGGTATGATGATTGATGGTTGATAGCTGATAGTTGGTGAATCATTTCTGGTGATCGTTGGTTCATACCAATTGGTGGAAGAAAATATTTGACGGTGGAGATAACAGTCAGTTCAAGAAGCGTACTGGTAGTGTGAGGAAACATGAGGAAAAAAGAACACGTTCAAATAAACCAACCGCAATTCATCTGATATATGTTGGAGGCTTGATTTTTGATTTTCTAATAACTCACACCAAGGACTAAATCCACAAAGTACCACCACCGCGGCTCACAGGCCTCATGATCCCAGGCCTCATGATCATCAAGGGCCACTGATTGGCTGTACACAACCACCAACCCATTTGTAGTTCAACACCTTGAGTTCTATCATGATCATCATCATCATCATCATCATCATCATCATCATCATCATCATCAGTAGCCAATATACTGTACATGATCATCATTCATAATTAACGAGTATATTCTCCAGTATTGTTGGTGATCCCTTCTACTTCACCATTTGTTTCACCATCATCCACTTCACCAAAGGGTGGTTTCTCAAAATAGCTGGCCAAAAGAGAATCAACCACAAATATCCATAAGAATCACCTAACCAAACTATGGGGTCCCCAGCCCTGGCTTGAGAAAACCCCATGGGTTTCCGCCCTGGCTTCACCCTATGGGCATCGCCTTCTTGGTGATCTCCGCCAGGGGTTGCAGCTCGTCGTGCCACATGATGGCCGAACGCGAAACCACGGCGGGCCACCCCGGGGGGGGG
>VSDK01022257.1:630050-661802 GCA_009767595.1 Symbiodinium kawagutii | reverse complement strand
TCTTCCGATTATACCCTTAGTACTTATTAAATTAGTAGGGGTTAACTAGTACAGGATATAGGGTCAACTAGTGGGGTACTGTACCTCAGTTTTCAGCCCGAACATGTCATGGGCAGTGCAGGTAGCAGACAATTCCGGCAGTTTCATTCGCAGGCCCAGGAGGCTCACTGAAACTCACTGAAGCACCCAGTACTGGGTGTTGGCATTGTAATGGTAGATTATTAACCGTATTTATTCTGGTAGATCCACATTCATGGTACATATTAGTGCTTAGTAGATCCAGAGTCATAAATCCCCAACTTGTTTGATGGTGACCGGCTAGGGTAAACTAGCGGGGGTTAGTAATACAGATCCAACACTACTAGTATGAATAAACCACCTACCATTGTTTATCACTAGTAGTTGATCCTACTATATTTATTATTTATAATTGGTTGTGGTTTGTTGATCCAACATTACAAGTAGTTGGTCATTCCCTATCTTAATGCCTGCCCTTCTGGTCATGTCTTCATAGGGACAGCTGCCCCTTCTGCGCCGTGAGCCTCCAAAGGGTTCCTGCCATGAGCGCAGTCACCGTAGTGATGGGCACAGCCTGAGGACGGCAGATTCTGGAGATGCGAGGTTGTCCCTATAGGCCAAGGTGCCAAGCAATTTTTGGGGCAGAACCTGTGAGTATAGAAATACCCTCTGGTGAACAAACATCCAAAATCCACCATGAATTGTTTTACCTGCTGGAAAGGGATCATTTCTAGCCAGCTATGTTTGATGAGTTTAGGAGAAAAATATAGTCCAGTCTGAACAAACATGACCAGCTCTTCATGACAACGGTCCTTGACCAAACCTTGTTGACATGTTGAAAAACATGTGCTGGCTAAATCATCAAAAACTGACGACTAGTGGAAATCATGATCCATCCTTGTGAGACCATGGGTTAATCATCCAATACCTTTCAATTGACCGTTAATGTGAACCACAACAATGAATTACCCTAGCTGGAATGCTGCTATCTTGTTGCAGGTGATTCTGATTCACTATTGACCGTCATAAAGACCATTATTGATCCCACATCAATCATCCTTAACCAACTATTTAGCATTAACATGGATTGACCCATCACTTACTGGATGGTTCAGGACGTAAATGGTTAAGAGTGCCCCTGTGGATCTCTAATCAATCATACTTGACCATTAACCATCGCTTACTCTTCATGCCCCTTTCCTCTGAACCATTCTCGACTCCTGTTTTCCTTGACTTCACCAAGCAAGCGAACCCCAATCCTTGCCGCGCCTGGTACACCCGATCGGCCGCAGCCTGAAGAACACGGGTTCGGCCTCCTAACACGCTGGTGGCGTCCTAACCTCCCAAGCCATGATGTCGAGGGTTGGCCAAAGGGTTGATGGTTGATTATGGTTCACAAGGATTAATACATGGTTGATACATGGTCGATATAGTTGATATGTGGTTGATGTATGGTCAATCATGCTTGAGAATGAATAGCATGGTACATCATTGGTAAGAATGGTTGGTAATGGTTTGTAATGATTGTTTACCTATCCCTTGTGAAGCATAGACATAGTCATAGGATTCATCCTGTTTGGCCATGATTCACCTGCAGGTATCCAACACCTAAACATCAATAGCGATCACCAACAATTATTTTAACCTCTATCAACCATTAAATATCTATATATGCTAAAAATATCAAATATAATATTTATATACGGTTAATGGTTGATAAGTTAACGCTTGATAGTAACGATCACCATTCATATTTACATATATAAATAGCATCGTCCCTAACAATGCTTTCAATGGCTCAATCGTTACTATCAATTGAGTTAGTAAAGCGATGTACACATACTATCGTATTATCATATTGATATGTTGATTGACAATTTTCATCATCCATCACATGAACATCAATCAACCATCATTAACTACAAAACCAATGGTTAACCAAGATGGTGGTTTCTCAAAATAGGGGTACCCCTAAATCATCCATTAATAGTCATTTATAGTGATAAACCAACCATTTTTTGGGGTCCCCTATCTTGAGAAACCATCAGATTGATCACAATGATACGATCGACCACTGACCCACTGCATCGACCCACCGTGCCGTTGAAACTCCCAGCAGTCCTCTCCATGGCACACGAACTTCGCCTGTGCGCCCTTCGCGCTGGAACAACGTTGGGCGCCACGGCCGGCCCGCCATGGCGACGCCGGTCATGGTGAGCAGACGAGTACTCCATGGTTAGTTCATCATAGTTATGTTATGTCATAGTTATGTAGTAGTTATGTCATACTTATCATGGAAAACATGAAGCAGGATTTCTACATTACAAAGGCTTACAAAGGTCAGGAATGGCTAACAATTGTCGAACACGGCGTTTAGACGTGATTGGTACTTGTTGCGATAGTGGTTGAAAACAGTTGGTAACACTGATGAAAGTGACTTGTGGTTAACAAAAACAATGGTCAGCACAGCACTTAGTGTCGCACTGATTATAGCCATGGAACATCCTCAACAAATCACCAATCCTACAGGTGATTGGATTAATTTTGTGCCAAATCATGCTAGTTAATACATTAGCTCCAGCTCATGATAAATCTTCAAGCAGTACCAATCAGGTAGACTGTTGATGACCAATTTGATAAACATCGTGGTAGTTTGTTCAGCCAACAAGGTCTATGTTTTGGCTCGTCGTTTGACCTTTCAATTCACCCAAACATGTTGTGAAACTGGCTGGCCACCAAACTGTGATAACGAGCGAGAGATCATGAAGCAACGTGTTGCTCGCGCTTGGTTAATCAAGCACTGCTAGCAAATTTTTGCTTAGCCAATGCCTATTCCTGGGCAAACTTGCACTCGTTGAGCATCAAGCACTGCTCCTGATGATGGCAGCAACGTGTTCTGAGTTGAGCGTGTCGCCTGTTGGACGGCTTCAGCGAGTTGGCACCGTGGATCATATACCGTGGATTCTATAGCCCTACGGGCCCTACAAGCTGATAATCACTCACCAAATACAATGGTTAAAGTGGTGATAACCCCCACAAGCCTGTGATATCCTGTGATTTTGGTCCCAGGATTCTGACATCAACTGCAATGCTTCACCAAACACTCATTACCCATTTGGAAACCAGAATGCTTCTGAGGTAAACAAACTATACCCGGCCAAGATTCATCTCACAAACCATCTTGTAAACCATTTGTTCCATTCAATCCGACTGCTTAAAATCATGAATATCACCCCAAATCATAGGCATCCGCCATACCAGCCAATCGCCACAACCTGAAAGAGATTGGGGAGAAAACAAGAACAACCACAACTACTTAACAAAAGCCAGCAGTTCTAAACGTTATAATCATAACAATTGTTGGTATATATCCACTACTATTGTTGGTTATTATCCCCCTACTATTAACCAGTAACCAGCTATTCAGCCAGCCTTTTGGTTGGTTGCAACATGAGAAAACAAGCCACAACCCCTGGCCACGACTTGACAGCAGCCACCCTGGCCACCAGATCTGCCAGCCCTGAGGCGTCCCGACAACGTGGACGGCTGACTTTGCCGACACGGAGACGACATCCCCGGGCGGCCAGCTTTGGTGACCTTCAAAACGGAAAACGCCATCGGTGGTTGGGAGTAGTGGATCTATGCCTAAAGGAATCTGAGCTAAAATTCTGAAAGAATGGTTCCAATGCCTCATGAAATCCGGAAAAAAAATTCCGAAGAATAGTGGGATAGTGTGGGATACTTAAATTTTCAATGCCAAATGACTCCATGCGAATACTCTTATCAGCAGCTCCAGGTTTCGACAGGAACTCGATCACACCTCTTGTGCACAGCCCAAACCCAGGGTGAGCAAACTGGATGCCATATGTTAAGTGTCAGAACAAAGGTCAGGTTCAGTGTCAAACGGAATGTCAATTCAGAATGCCAAGCTAGATCAAAATAGAAAGGATGTCACCTAGGATGCCAAATAGAATGCTGGCTGAAATGTCCGAATGTATGTTATCTCAGTGGCAAATGGAATGCCAGGTAGATTGCCAAGTGAAATGCCAAATCAGCATGTATGTCCTTCTCATTGGAAATAATCATTATCAGTGTTAATCATCATCATTAATCACGATCAGCCGTTCGCTACTAGGTTTTTTAGCTAACTAAAGTAAAGTAGTCGTTAAAAACGAGTTTAAGCATTAATGTTGGCTATCACACATTATTCACCACTACAATTCCCTTCAAAGCATCTTTCTTCATTCATTCTTGGCAACCAATCACAACCAGCTATTTAGATTCACAAATTATTGACAATGTATTAACCCTTATGAACCAGTCTGAACCATTTTATCACCATTATCAACCACTGGTACTATCGTTGACCATTCGCAACCATCGCACCATTTTTCGACCAGGAATGATAAATATTAGCCATTCTTTATCATCATTAACCAATCATTAACCATTGGTTAACCAATCATTAGCCATTCACAGTTATCAACCATTACTGACCCTAACAATTCAACTATTATCAATCAGTATTAATTAACCCTAGGTTCACCATTCTGAATCACGACTATCTATCCTATGCTCACCATTATTAATCATGATAATTATCAACCCTGATAATTCAACCCTTATTCCATGGTTAATAACGCTATTGACCTATGATCATCATCCATTCTTGATCATCATCAACCATAGATTCACCATTTATTGACCCATTATCAGCCTTTCATCAACCATTACAACCCATTCATCATCACTATCAATGGTTGGAGCATCAACTCCAACCGAAGGTTCACCACCGAAGGTTCATTATTTCATCGATCCAATCATCACTATGAATTCACCATTCAATAACGCTTATGATTCACAATTTATGAACCATTATCCATCATCATAGAACATTCTTATTCATCACTATCTAATGATTACTTTCATCAACTAATACTATCAACCATTATGAACAATCATAAACCATAGTATCCTACTAAGAACCATTACTAATGGCTCACTATTAGCCTATCATCATTTGTTAACCCATTATTAACCATTCATCATCACTATCCTGATAAGTTGACCATTATCAATGTATTTACCCTAATATCAATCATTATTAATTAGCATTCTGAATCATCACTATGGATTCACCATTAACCATAGATTCATCATTTATAAACCAATCCAATCATCACTATCCTCTGGTTGTTTACCACCCCTCGCCACCAATGCTCCTCACCCACCGGCCTTCGGCTGCGCCGCGTGCGGCTCCGCTGTAGGCATCTCGGCCACCGAAAGGCCGCCGCGGCGGCGGATGGTGCGGGGCCAGGGAAAGCAGCTGCGCCCATGGGCATCGCCTGGCACGGTAGGGTGATGTGGTGGTGGATTTGTGAGGGTTTCTCAAGCAATTTCTACAGATTTTATAGGGTTTTATAAGGTTTTATAGGGATTTATAGGGGGTAATAGGGATTTTATATGGTCTCATAGGATTTGTTTTCACGTTTCATATGGTTTTTTGAGGAGGTTATATTGTTCGTTCCGAATCATCAATCCGTGCAGCTGATGGCTCTTCGCAGCGAAAAGGAGTGTGTCAGGTGTTGCTGACTCCTTGATCATTTTCATGGTAGCGCTAGCCCGGTTTCTTTAGACCCTGGAGGTGTTGCCAAAGAAATGGCAGGTGATTCAATCGGACATGGGATCTTGGACACACCCGGTGACCAAGGACAAATGTAAGTTCATCCTGTTTATTGACGAAGGTTCCCGTTTTCGTGTAGGCAAGATCCTGTTTGAAAACTCTCGAAGCATGGCGACATGGCCTCAAGTCAAGCGAGTTTTTGAGGAGCATTGGATTTCCCATTTTGGGAATCCTGAGGCACTTCGAGTTGACCCGGAAGGAGTTTGGAGAGACTTTGACACAGCGGATTGGCTAGCTGAACGAGGTATTCTATATGATACCATTCCCGCTGAAGCTCACTGGCAAATAGGAATAGTGGAGAATGCCATCAAAGGTGTCAAAGCAGTGATGTCGTCGTTGGCTGAAGAATTCCATGATATGTCTCTGAATGAATTGTTCTGTCGTGCTATCTGGGCCTGCAATAGCAAGGATAATCATCTGGGATACTCTCCTCTTCAACATGCCATGGGACGGTCTCCTGATGAGTGGGGTAGATTGTTCGAGAGTAAAGTGCAAGGATTTCCCATTCATCCACAACAACATGCGGATGGAGGTTTTTCTGAATCAATAAAGGCAATGTCTACCGCTGAACAGAGTTTTTCCAAGTTCCAAGCTGAAGCTCGATTGGCTCGTGCCACCACGGCGAGTCAGAGGCCAATGAAATCTTTTTGCCCAGGAGATTTGGTCTTCTATTGGAGAAAACAAGTACCTGGTGGTGTGGGTAAAGGTTTCTCTTGGAACGGTCAATTTGTTGGTCCAGCTCGTGTATTAGCAGTGGAAACTCGTATTGGTGAGGACAACACGTTACGACCTGGTTCTGTGGTTTGGTTGCATCATGGTGGAAGACTATTGAAGGCCGCTCCTGAGCAATTGCGTGGTGCATCCTTGCGTGAATTGGCCATCGAAGAACTGAATGGCCCTGCAGAAGTGCCGTGGACTATTTCCTCTCTTACAACTCATCCTGGTAGGAAGACCTATGTCGACATCAGTAAAGACCTTCCCTCTGATGATCAGTTTGCTCAGGCTTCAAACCACCCTACAGGAAGATTAAGATTCAATGAGAAGAAGAGAGGAGTAGACCCCAGTGCAGCAGCCAGCAGTTCACAGCGACCCCGGCACGAGGACTTTGAAGAACAATTGGATTTACATGCCGGCAATGAGACCAGTGTCTCCTCACATGCTGCTTTTGAGATCGAGATTGAATTGCCAGAGTCTAAGAGAGGTTTGAAGCGACTGGTAGACTCTCCTGAGGCCTTTGTGGTAAGTCAACTACGAAAGAATACAGTTGAGGTTCGAGAACGTAATCTGACTGATGATGAACTTTTACAATTCAGAACCGCCAAGAATAAGGAGGTCAAGAGTTACATACAATCTCACTGTTTCAAGGTTCTTCCGGAGGAAGCACAACAACGACAGGATGCGGTAGGTATGAGATGGGTACTGACATGGAAGTGCTCCTCTGAAGATCCGAATGTGAAGAAAGCTAAGGCCCGATGTGTGATACTGGGATATCAGGATAAATCCTATGAGCACAAGCAGACCTCATCACCTACCTTGTCCAAATCTGGTCGTCAAATGTTTTTGTTGTTTTGTGCTCAACAGCCTTTTTGGGGTGAAGAAGGGAGACGTCAGTTCAGCCTTTCTTCAAGGCGACATTATGGAAGATGGTTTGACTGTAGTTCCCACTCCTGAAATTTGTGAAGCACTTGGTGTTCCCCACGGATCAGTCACCAAGCTACAACGTGCAGCATACGGTCTGGTGGAAGCTCCTTTGTGGTGGTACAAGACTGTCACGAAATATCTCACTTCGATAGGATACACTCGGTTGAAATCTGATCCTTGCATTTGGATATACTTTGATGATCAAGGCCAACCTCGCTCAGTGATATCCGGTCACGTGGATGACTTTCTTTTTGGAGGCTCAGATGATGACCCTCTTCACCAACAATTGCTTCAACAAATCCAGAAACGATTCAACTGGGGAACATGGGAAGCCACACCATTCACTCAATGTGGCGTCCGAATACAACAACACAAAGATTTCAGTTTCAGTTTAGATCAGAAGGACTTCGTAGAGAACTTGAAGCCCATTTTCGTGGGAAGGGATCGGTCTCGACAAGTAGATCAACTTACTTCGGATTCTGAGAAGTCACAATTGAGGGCTATCCTGGGAAGTCTTAGCTGGCCGAGTGGTCAAACGAATTTCACTTTCTCTTCGGATGTAGGTTTTGCTATCTCTCAAGTTCCTCAAAGTAAGGTCAGCGATATCCTGCAGATTAATCGACTGGTTGAGGAGATAAAGCGAGAACCTTTTGAACTTAAGATTCATGCTCTGAGAAAGAAGGAACCTCTCGATCTTTTGGCTTGGGCTGATGCGGCATGGGCCAATCGCCCCGATGCCGTTGGCAGTACAGGAGGCTTGGTCATTGGTGCTGCAACTCGCGACTTCCGAGATGGAAAGTTGACTCCTGTGTCATTGATATCGTGGAGATCCTACAAGATAGATAGAGCCAGTAGAAGCCCTGCATGCGCTGAGACACATGCTGTTGTAGATGGGGAAGACGAACTCTTTCACATACGCTACATGATGTCTGAATTTCAATATCCTCCTCATCATCTTCGAGCTCTTTCTCAGGATGAAATCGTCAGGCTGTCTCCAGGTATCCTCATGACAGATAGTAAGAACTTCTATGACAAACTGTGTAAGGACACGCCCATTATAAAGGGGGCAGAGCGCAGAGCTGATTTGGAAGCTCTGACAGTGAAGGAGTCGATGGAGTGTACTTCCTTAATGCTCCGGTGGGTGCATTCTGATGCTCAACTGGCTAATAGCAATACTAAACCCTCAGAGAAGCACCAATTTCATCTCTTCAAGAAGCTGTCTCAACGATGGAAGTTGATCTATGACCCCAACATGATCTCCGCAAAGCGTCGGAAATCTTTGGGTGTGAATCCTATGGCTCATAACCCTCCGGTTGGTGCGATGAATGATGGATGACGGTTGCTTTTTGCTTTCTTAGAAAGAACTGGAGTCAATTTTATTTCTTGGACCTGTGTTCGTTCCGAATCATCAATCCGTGCAGCTGATGGCTCTTCGCAGCGAAAAGGAGTGTGTCAGGTGTTGCTGACTCCTTGATCATTTTCAATATGCTTTTGAGGATTTTATATGGTTTTATATGGCTTTGTAGGGATGCCATAGGGATTATAGGTGTTTGATAGGGCTCATAACCCTTTTGATAGTGGTTAACCATAAGACTTAATGACGGACAAGAATGGTATAAACTAGATGATAGAAATAGGTGGATTAATATGGGTTAAGAATTGTGAATATGATATGATGGCCGATATCCTGGGGAAAGTGAAGATGGTCAAAAAGCTGGTCAGTATGGTTGAGAAGCTGGGTAATATGATGGTTGATAGGATGGTTGTTGGTATCTTAGCTGGGAAACATGATGGCTGATGGCTGAGAAGCTCAGTGATCTGATGGTTGATAAGCTAAATTGATGGTTGAGATTATTGTTATTTTGTGATATGGTTGTTGCGATGGTTGATTAGGATTACTGATATTGACATTTACGGTTCATATGAATTAGAGATGATTAGAGTAGTGTATAACTCTGTAGCAGTGAGCCAGGATGTTTTGAGATTGTTTTGATATGTCGTTGAATCACAGTCATAATGGCTCTCATGGGTAAACCAAAGTCATGTGGATCAATCGAGGTTAATGATTAATGATTGCTGAAAATGATTCTTATGATGATGATTTACATGATTGACAACGGTGAATAATGGTGGCTTGTGATGGTTTAACATGATTAAGGATTTTTGAGAATGATGTTTGGTTTTACTTGAAGCTCAATTTGCTAAATGACAGCCAATGTTTTGAATGGTGGCTAAATGAAATATGAACGGCTACAATGTGAATGGCGTTGCAACTAGACCAATATTAGAACTCATCGTCAAGTAAGAATTGATGACAATTGACAACTGTTATTGTTTCAATTGTTGCTAGGTAGCAAGAGTAGTTGCGATTTACTCAATTAATGATCTTTATCGTGATGATTCTCAGCATACCATGACTAGATGATGAGGGCTAACTCCTCCGCTACTGGTTGACAGAGCTAGCCCATTCAACGGCGGATCTTAAGCAACAAATAATCTCTTGGACCTCTTTCGGCATCCTACATCCCTACTAGTTGTGTGGAACCATGTAATATTGAGTACTGACTCCCCGCATTTTTGACGGTACCTCACAACCTGTGTGTGGATAAATTTACGGATTACACTCGATTACTGCGAATCTCCCATTAATCATTTTTGGCAATTGGGCTTTGAAACAAGTGAGCAGGTATGCGCAACGACAACCCTTGGGTGCAAGAACTCCTTGCTCTGTTCATCCGCAGCTGACCTTGCTACCCGCTATCCCGGAATTCAAACTGAAAACGAAGTTATACACCGCCCAATGCCAACCTCTGCTACCGGGATATGACACCACTACTATCAATTGATCACCTTCCCTATCATGCAGCTTTCCCGCCCAAAGTAAACCCTGAAAGGATCAAGAGTCCAGAGCGTGTTCCAAATGCGTACCACCCAGGAGCCACAGATCTAAGTCATGAGATTTCACGGTGGTGGATCTCTTGTAACCAAACAATTCTATTGGAAACGTGGGCGAATCCATCACGTTTGGCGTAGCCCCGGTGTCCATCCTGGCAATGAGAACTCTGGACATATGAAGCACCAGTTGTTTTCAGCATCGCTTCTGAGATTGACATCTTGGATGTCAATGGCTGGACCTCCAAATCTAGAAATGTAGTGCAGTTTGCGTGGCTGGTTGTTTTTTTTGCTACAAGGTGCTCAGCTACAACCTGGTCAAAACGCAATTAACTATCGTTGTATCTACCACAACTGGCTCGTGGTGTTCAACCATGGTTGACGTCATGATGCATGGTGACCATGGTCACGACTGGCGACTTGACAGGCAGTAAGCAGTTGCGACTACTTGTGGCGCCACTGCAGCAGAACTACTTGCACACCTTGTGTGACCGGAAAATAAACCTGTGACCACGTTGAATCCAAATGGTATAAACCCTACATGGTATATTAACATCCGAGTCACACTCTGTGACTGTGAAGAATACTCCCAGAGTAAATCTTGGCAAGTTAGCGTAAGGTGTATCCTCGGATGTTTCACTGCTTAACCCAACATCAAAATGATGTTTGTATTTACACTTACCCAGGGCTAGATCCATAGTGATAGACAGGCCAGAATGATAGCAGGTGTGGATGTGTTTGTTGCCATCCCACGGGGTGTCATTAAAAAACATGGTGTTTTATACTGTCATACCCCAAGAGTGGTCAAGTTGGTGTCATCCAGCGCGTGATGCACAGTACATATCGATTATCAATGTATCGCTGCTTTTGTCTATTTGGTAACTCCAAAAACTCTGTGCAAGTGTTGATGAGCTGAACGTTCGCCAATATACTCACAGCTTGCAACTAGCCCCACAACGGCACCGGAGTTCTAAAACTTCTCAGCCAAGTTTTCTTTCGAAAACTTCTGGCGATGGCTTCCATCTTAGAAACAAAAAATGTGAGACTTGCTTGGCTTAGCCACAAAGTTATGCCCCCTGCAGGTAAACTTAGATTAGTTCACTAGGGAAAGGACAAGGCTAATGGAACTAGCTCGATCTAGCTCGTCAAATAGCGAATCTCAACGAATCTAACATAATCTAACTGATTGGGCATGACTTTGCAACAGCCACAGCTATTGCAACCGCAGTGGAACCAGCTCTTGAACCACAAGGACAGAACGCCCCCCAGCTGCAGCATCTCCAACAACTGATGGTATCCGTTTGTGTCCACGGCGTGCCATTTCGTCCCGGCTCACCACTGAACCTGGACAGGGCTCCGGTGCGACACTCATCGCTGGCGCACTGCCCAAGCTTGGTTAGATACCCAGCTCTCAATACAACCAATGGCGTTTTTTGTGTCAACAATGGTGGCAATAACTAACCAACTATATTAACCACCAGTTGGGTGGCAACAGTTGTGGCAACCACTATGTTCGGATCATGGTGGCAATCATTAAATCAGCGCTCCGGCAACCAGTTGCAATTGCAAGACCTGCAACGCTACTGGAACCACAATCAACTGTTGATAGCCATTCGCAATTCCATGTATATTAATTTACCCTCCATCAAACTAATGTGGAAGTGGATAATTCAATATTCATAATGGTTTTACCAATAAGCATGGTGATTTTCAACTTCCAGGTTGGTTTGTTAGAGGGTAAACTGCTGGCTACAATCCGTTTGATGGAGTAATCCGTTTGATGGAGTAGTATTAAGCCAGTACTCAGCAACACTGTTGACAACCCTGACCCACTGAACAGTATCTGATCATCACAGCAATCATCTACAACTGTGATAGCCAGTCTGATATCAACTAGTCTGAAACCCTATGACAATTATCACAGATACTGTACTGTTGATAGCCGTAATGAACTGTTGAATTTACAAACTTAATATGTAAGTATCAAATGTAGTAACCAGTATGATAGAAATGACTACGATTTGTAAACACTTGTAGCTAAATTTTGAAAGATCATCTTGTCTATGTAAGCATATGGGTGCATACAGATATGAGTATGTATGTACAAGCGGTTGTACCTATATACTGGATGTTTTTTATGCATATGATGGAAATATATAAGCGGGCGCTCACGCACATCTACGCATATAAAGCCACTCTAGGCTTTTTCAAGGCTGAACCGTACAATCTCCGTGGCCGGGGCCGCGTACATGGATTCAGCGTTTGCTGGTTTGTCTGAGATAGTGAAACACGATCCTTCCGATATAGATCCCTACCGTGACCAGCCAGAGTTAGGCAAAACACCATGGTGCTACCCTACACAGTGACCAATTAAATTTGTGGGTGATTCGATTTGCCCGAAAACGTTTGCGATTGTGATGTCGAATCCATAACTGGTGCCCAGCTGTGCACTCACCTCAGAGAACAGCCTCTGCAGGGCATCACTGGCGATCCACTTCCACCAAACACATCCTCCCCAGGCACCACTTGCCGCTCAACACTCGATGGTGTTTTCGCGGTGCCTTAGAAACAGCAGAAGCACAGCTGCGCACGCCATGGCTGGTGATCATCGCCCCAAGTCACAGTTCTTGGTGCCAAGCTTAAGTAACCAACTCAACCAACCTTAGTACTTATCCGTTACCCTCCCTGTTGGATGAAATCATGTTCCCGGTGAATGATGAAGCATCTTACGCCAATGATACGCAAGTATAGCTGGGTACCTGATGGATTCTACCGGGATTGGTAGTTGTTACCACCAAGCTACCTTTGCTTCACTGTAAAAACATGACTCTGGAAAGTCCCAGTTTAGTGCTACATAACACAAACCATTGCCAATAATGATTTTCAACTAATGTTGATTATTGTCATTAGTTATCAACACTTATGAACATCAGTTATGAATGTCATACTTATGACGTACCACTGTTGACTTGACTACTGTCAGTTGACGAATGAATAGTGATTACCAATGTCATCAGCTATGCAATCATTACTAATGAACCAACATACTACAGTAACTATTCCGAAACTACTATGAATACTAGACATTATGAACAAATCTTGAGAAGTTTTCCCCAGTGAACTACCGTTATCACCAACATCAACCGGTTGTCATCTTCAACCGATCACGGAGCTACTGCTAACAAGCCCTAGCGAAGAATTGCTTCATGAACCAGTGAACTAGCAGCTGATGAACCACAAATATGATCAGAACCACTGGCTGATGAGAAAGCCCAAAAGAGCCACTCTCTTGGGTCACAAGCACCGCACCCACTCGGGGGGGTAGACATCCAACCAACTGAGCCAACCACCAATGAACGGAAAACTGCTATGGTGACCCACCAGCTCAACTAGAGGCTGGTCATGTGTGGGATGTGAACAGCTGGGGTACATGGCAGTGACCCACAGCCACGTTTGAAATCACGATTTTTGTTTTTGACAGGTAGTCAGCAGTCGGGGTGGAAATTAAACGCAAACATGATGGACCCCTGCAAATTGGTCATGCTCGACGGTTTCAGCAACATGAACTAATATGGCAAGGAAAATCCAGCTCTTCAATGGATGATTTCCCAGAGTTTTGGAGAGAAAATCGTGGATTTTCCTTTGCCATCTTAGGGACTACCAAAGGGTAACAACCATAGTACCTGCAATCAAAATACCCGAAATAACTTTTTTTTGGCGGATTTTCCACTGCCATGTTAGTTTACGAGGGTTGATACAGTAACTTGCATAGTACCCGGACAAACTTCCCTGAGTTGTTCACCTTCACTCTCAAAACGCTTGCCTCCCAAACCACTGCATTCGAGCGGCACAAAACTCGACGGGTCCGTGGACTTGCCACCAGCAGCAGTCTGGTCCTATGGCTGGTTGCCAAGTATAAGGTGGGCCCCTGCAGCTATAAGTTGACTAGTTAGCCATTTAACTCTGGTCATATCTTCCATAACGAGTAGTCAACCCAAAACGGGTAATACAGCCATTTAGAAAAGTTGGATAATAAGCCGTTGGGTGGTTTCTCGAAATGGCGGTACCCCAAAAATGGTTGGCTGATTAATAAACAATGATTGATACAGGATGATTTGGGGGCTACCACTATTTTGAAGCTTGGTTGTTGTTCATGAAATTAGCCGACTAGGGGGCCAACCTAGTACAACCGACAAAAAGTGAGGTAAGCAATGACGACTCACTAAGCATGGCATCAGAATCAATGGCAGCATTGTTAGTTTAACTATAGTAGTGAAAGAGCGTTGCTGCTTAGCACTAGGGATGGATAATCACAACAGTCAACAAACAATAGTAAGCTACAATACTATGGTGGAGATAACAATGATAACCAACAAGAAGACAACAATCATGAGATTGACATGGTGGGGTGGGTCAAAAGTTGGAGGGATGAAACAATTTGGTGAAACATTTGCCTCGGAACAACAGAAATAAAGTGAAGACTGTGATGATCTTTCGTTTTTGAGTTGAACACTTTGGTCTTTGGACAAAAATCCATGGTGGTTGGCTGATCGGATGAAACTGACAAGAGTCGAAGCATGCTTGCGACTATCACCAGCTACAAGAAGGCTACAACCAGAAACCTGCCATGCAAATCTCGCAGGGACAGCTGCCATGAAGTATGCGTAAACTGTGCGTAACATCAGTGCGTAACCATGGACCAACCCACTGGTGTCCAACTCGAAGGGCGAACAACTCAAGCCATGCCCAAGGTGAACAGGGAAGAGATTGAACGGTCCGAAATCACCGGTTCTGTGGCACCAGTGATTCTATGACTGGTGACAAGTGTACTGTGTACCTGGTGGTCTTGGCTTAAGACTATGCATTCTAGAAATCTGAACAAAGGTGGGTCATCATCCTGACTGGAGTTTCACCATGTTTCATAAGGTCCAAAGGAACCGCAAACAATGGATATCACTGTGAATGGTTATGGACCATTGAAAACCATTGTGATCCAATATGGTTTTACTACTGGCTCAAGAATGACCGGCCTTTCACCAATAATCAGATTGATTGGTTCGAGCCTTGTATTTTTCAGCCGACCACTCAACACCCATTCATTGACTTTAACCTTACAATAGTTGATACAACCCAAGTATCAATGAACGATGACAGAAAACACTTCATGTGTTGCTAATTTCACGACATGTGTTTGTGGTCATAGGGTTCCTAGCTGCATGATGGAGTCATGAACCACAATCAACAGTTGGCTCACAACCGGCAGCATCCCTCCCTTGATGCCCAGAGGCCTTCTCTGCCATCCTTGGAGCTGTTGCTGCAGGTTGTGATGTTGAAGCAGTTGGTCATCTAACCCCTATGGTGGAGGGAAAAACTAAGTATAGTAGACTCCTACCCTGTCTGAATACTGGATAGTAGGCTAAACTGAATTTAAGACTTTTACATCATTAAGATTCATTTAGTCACTGAGAGTTCGCTGTGGAGAAGCCACAAAGTGCCCTCTCCAGTTGGCCAATGTGTTGCTACCATTGAAGGCTTGCTTCATGAACCTACTCCTCCATCTGCCACCCTGGCGCTCCAAACGGCACCGATCCAAGCTCTCAGTAACCCAACGCCGGACCGAGGCCTGCTATGCTCGACCTGCTGGTGGCTCGATTTGCGCTCGCTACTAGTTTTTCTCCGCGTAAAATCAGCGTGACCGGCTCCTCCATTGAGGAAAGCGTTCAGGGCACCCTTGCCCCGCTGAAAAAAGCTACGGCAAGTGCTTCGAGGAAAATCACCGACCATATCGAGGGTATGGCTATGGCCTCAAACAACCAAGCAGGACAAAAGATCAAGTGTCTGTCGTCTGTCAGAATCGAACGAAAATCTTTGCCACCAGATGTTCAAGCCATGGCCACACCAAGCAGATCAGTGAAGGCACCAAGCAGTTCTGCTGGAGGCTGAAACACCCAAGACATGGCAGCCAAACACTCCTGGAAACTAAGAGCGCAAGAACCTTTGAAATAGTAGCTAGGGAAACACATGGGTGTTTCTCAGAATAGGGGTACCCCTCAATCATCCATTGATAGGCATTTATACACAGCAATAACCCAAATATTTTTTGGGGGTGCCCCATTTTAAGAAGCCACCTAATATATAGGTAAACAATCTACAGCGATGGTGGATCCTTGATGGTGGATCCTTCAGCCTGTGAACCATTGCCAGATTGGGGCTGGAAGATCAGTTTCCACACAAAAGTGATGCCCTTTTGATAGGTCAAGCTCATAGATTCCAGGAGGTCGGAAGGTCAGATTTGGAAAATCCTTCACATCGCAGCGCTCCATGCTCCACGCTTGCCATGTTAGCTGTGAACTTCTCTTCGGTTTCATGTGGGAATGGCTCAACAATCGGGTGCCAAGGGCTATACCCATAGAGGATCGTGACCTGGAAACGAACCATCACCAATGCTGTTTGCTGATTGATCACTTCTTGGGATGTGCCTCCCCACTTAGTTGAGGTAACGCAAGGTTAGTACAGTAACTATGGTTCTAGGGGTTGAGATGCCATTAAATAAGGTTGTCTACTGTTGTTGTTTCCCCGGGAACTAACCCCAAAGACAAACAACCTGCCTAGAAGCCATCATTCAGCAATCGTCTACAATGTTTTCACATCCCTTTATCTCCAGATTTGTTCATGTCACAAGGTTCATGGGTTCTGCCAGTTGCTGTCAGATGTTCAGATGTTTGGCATCCTGGCATCCCAACAAGCCAAATGTGATAAGTTCAAGGCTGTATAGTTTCCCTATGCTATAGAACTGTACTCCTTCACCTCAGAACGGGAGGGTTGAATGCCACTTACAACTGGTTGGCGCTCATTGAACCATCTCGGAGAAAATGAATCAATTTAAAACTATCATGCCCAGGTACGGTTGAAAGTCAAAAACGCAAATGAAACCACCAACCAACCATTTATGCACCATGCAGAAACCTCCCTGTGGGCATGGCCAGCGTGGTTCCCTCGATGTCAAGGGTCACCTGAGCCACAGGTCTGCGACGTCTTGGCAGTGACACACAATGATGAAATCATCCATGTTTCTTGTGAGGATAAGCACTGACGCCTGTGGTTTGAATCTTGAACTGATTGTCGACTTGCTTACTTAATCATTGTTAATTACCTGGTGATTATAGTTGGTCAGTAATGCTAGCCATTTGGTTGTTCAGAAAGAAGAAACAATATGCTACATGTATCACAACACAGTGAGCTGGTTGCTAAGACCTTCACTGTCATGGGTTCTAAAAATCTTAACGCGGGAATAGTGATGCAAACGACACGCCGCTGGACACTAAAACGTAATTACTACATAGGCTAGTATAGTACAAACACATGTGTATAATATGATATCAATACATTCAATCCAGTAAGATCTGAAAAGAAAAATGGTCTGGAAATACTTGTACCCAAAGTTCATTGATAATAGCTGCCCCGGCAACAAACAAATTGTCTTATAGATTTTCCACAAGCAAATCGCAAACGCTTCGATCTGTGGTAGAAGAATGTACAGGAAACAATTCAAAACGATTCAAAACGGACATCTAGGTAAACACACTTCTACTCCAGACTTATGGCTTGCATGAAAGAAAGAGGGTCTAAGCCAGGATTAACCTCAATCACACAAACTCCCAATATCTTTGGAGATAAAGAAACTTGAGCCGTTCCCAAAAAATCAAGTCCAACCGGAGTCCAACCACACGAATATTCCCCAAAAAAAATCACATTCCCAACCATTCCCCACATCCAAGTCACAGTCGTAGAACATCGCCATGCCATTCTCACCCTGTTGTGGCTCCACGTGCCGAGGCACAGCTCGCGCCATGGGCGCCAACCTATCCGGTCCGTGGGGCACCAGCTCCGGGCATCTGCCATCTCCACCGTGACCAACGGGCTGACCATCGGGAGTGGCAGCGGAGGGACCACCCCTGGGGCCGGATGAAGAGACGGGAAAGTGCATCGTCTTGAAAAATGAGTTCGGTTCCTGAGGCGCGTGAGATTGAGCTGGTCGAATCTGATGGCCAGCACTGTAATACATTTGCCGGCGAAGCTGATTCTGATACGCGTCATATGGCGTCGGATTGCTATAGATCTTCCTGTAAGGGTACGTCATAATGCGGTCAGCATTGCCGAGGGACCAAATGTTAGACCACGCGGCCAAGCCATCCAAGCAAGATGGCAAACTGCCACATGCGAGCTGACCTCCAGCATCTGTGACGCACGCAGATCCCAAGCATTGAGAGCCACTTGGGATGCCAACGCGTGCGACGAAGCAGGCAGACGACTGTTCATATTGCACCGTTCGACCGCGCAACTGAAAGGTCTTCATGTTGACCAATTGCACAGAGACTCTATGGCCTGGAAGATCAACAACCGCACCAACATAGAACGTCTGCCCATCCGACTGGACAATCCTCCAGTCCCGGGATTCTGATTCGAGTAGCTCCTCGACCTGAAAATCGTCCTTTGCACATTTCTCAAACAAGAGGTACAAGTCTCCAATGCGAGGCTGATCTGAGGTGTAGCCGTTTGCTCCAGCATCTTCAGGCAAACACACCAACATGTGATCCGTCACCGGTTCTGCTTTCCGTTTGCCAGTTGCAGGGATTCGGTCGGGACCAACATTGGGCGGCCCCGTAGTTCCCGCTTCGCTGATCGATTCGTTGTCATACTTGATCATAAAAACAGAACCTGCTGGCGGCTTTTTTGTGCTTGACCCCTTGTGCAACAAAGCATTCCCGTCAGAGACTTGGGACAGCGTTTGCTAGTTTCCGGCTCAAAATTCCTTCAAGCCTTCTAGTAGCAGTTTTGGTGTATGACTCCGATATTTTTGGTCACAACAATTCAGAATATACGTACACTCAGTCCCTAAAGTAAACCATGGCAGGACTGGCGAGTGAACAATCTTGAGAGATGGCCAATATTTGATCCTGTTAAAACGATCGCACCATTACAAACATATCTGCAAAATTCTGAGTAATTGTCAAAACACTGTTGGCGGTTGGCCCATGGGTTGTACAAACTTATGAAACCTCCTTGGCTGATTGACTTGAGCGAGTGGAACAGTCAACCAAAAGATGGCACAGTTCAAATGGGGCCACAACCAGTGCACGATTCAACAGCTTGGGATCTCTTGCCTGTGAGACCAGTCTCATACTCGGAAGCACCATCTTTCACCGCTGCAGCACAGGGAATGCGCACAGCTGCTAGCGACAAATTGAGTTCACTCAAAGGCATCTCCTGCCCGGAAAACATGCATGTGATGAACAACAGTTGCAGCTCAGCCAGAAGCTCGTGATGATGTGATGATAGGAGTTTGGCGATCTCTGTGTGGCTTCATCAACAAAAAGTTGGGACTACATTGTAGTTATTTGGCTGTTTGGGCATAATATGAGTATGTGCCAAAAAGGGGTCACCAAGGATCCCCACCCAAAAATGATCATTCTTTTACTAGGAAAGCATGAGTTTTGGGGGTACCACTATGGTTTGGCACATACCTGTTTGGAAGGTGACATATTTGGCTGGTGCTTCCCCAGCGCCGCTGGCCTTGCATTGCCCTTTGCGCCAGGCATCTGGTTGAAGACACAAGTGGATAAAATACAAAGCACAGCCGAATTGATGATTCATCCAATGACCAACATCAAAAACAATTGTAAGGGATGTGTCATTGAAGTTGGTCAGTGTCCCACATTGACAATGTGACAATGACCAACATCAATGATTCATCCCTTGCATTGAAAACAAGCATCAAACAACCATGCAAACACTGAAATTGACCTCAAAAGAATCAACCACCACCTAGGGCTCACGGGTTTATAGATCCTGGCTTTCACCATCTTCACGATGTATCACGCAGCATTCCTCCCGCCAACCTCTTTTTTGAACCTTCCATTTTGGCGTGCTATTCCCGCTCCATCGCTTCAGGCCGAGGTTTGTCAAAAGCTTTGGTGTTAAATTGTCCAGATTATGATGAAGCTTGGTGTGGTTGAGAACACTCAGAATTGATGGATGCAAAGATTTCCTTTTTCATTCTTGTTGGCCTTCGTATCATCTCCTGCTACGTACCATTTCTCATCGACCATGATCAGCTATCAATTGTCAATCACCATCATAAAGTGCCAAGAGCCCTCATTAACCATGAGGTCAATCATGATATTATCATCATCATTGCCAAATACATTAACAATCATCATTTACCATAGTAAACCATGAAATTACTATCATCAAGCAGCGTATTTATTACGCATTAGATTGACCATGAGATGAAACATGAAACTGCCCCTCTCAAATAGCTTATGAACCATGGCTGTGGGACAAGGGCCCCTGCACACATGGAACATATCTCCTAACTGACCAAAGCAGTCTTTCGGACGGTGTTCACCTACTCTTGTAACCATGAATTATCATCACAAACAACCATTATCAACCATAATCAACCACTACTTCATCATTTCAAACCATTACAAATCATTATGAACCATTATCAACCATCATCAACCATTACTAACCATCATTCATATCATAGCTGCTTGGTGCACCCATAGCTCCATGGCCCTACCGCCCCACGAACCAGGACCCACGAACCACTCCTTGGCTGCTCGGAGATCTGCTCCAACCAAGGGCAATTTCGCTGAGCGAAGGTCCTGAAGCTGAAAAGAACGATGGTTAATGGTTGACACTGATTTAACGACTGGTACTGATGGACCTTTCAGTCGTTCGTGGTGGTTCACAGTGATGGTTGATGATTTTAGCGGTGGTTAATAATGATTCAAAATGATTAATACTGATTAAGAGTGGTTGATAATGGTTGATCATGGTTAATAATGGCTGATAATGGTTGATAATGATGGATATAATGTTCATACCATAATGGTTCAGGGTGGTTAACATCGTGACTTATAATCATTAAGTTAAGGAACCAACGCTAAAATTATCAACCATCACTGATGATGATTTTAGCGGTGGTTCATACTGGTTGAGTATACTTCACCATACTTACTTCTTACGAATGGTTAACAAAATACAGTTCTATCATCTCAACGATGGTTAATGGTTGACGCTGATTATGGTACTGATGGTTTATGGTTGACACTGATTTAACGACTGGTACTGATGGACCTTTCAGTCGTTCATGGTGTTTCACGGTGATGGTTGATAATTCTAGTGCTGACTAATAATGATTAGTCATGGTCAATAATGGTTAATAATGGTTGATAATGGGGGTGGATATAATGATGAATACTGGTTGAGTATACTTAACGATACTTACTGGTTAACAATGGTTAACGATAATGGTATTGACCACTAATGGTTAATAATGATTAATCATGCTTCGTTTATAGTTTATAATGGTTAATACTGGTTGATAATGATAGTGGTTAGTGCATGATCCTCGTGAGTTTCGCTGAAAGGAAGGATCCTCAACGAGATGATATGTTTACACAGTGAATCATGATGCTTAGTACTAAACAAAATGATGCTTAACCATGGCTAAATGATGGTCAATGATTCTTGATGATTCTAAATCTCATGGTTAACAATGGTGTTTCATTTTTGGGGCGGTCAATGATGCTTCGTGATGGTTTGTTTCTGTTTCATGATGATTAATCCTGATCCATGATGGGTTTGATGGCTCATGATTCGTCATATTTTTTGACGACGTGTTGCAGCGTTTTGTTTGCCTGTTTCTTAATCTAATTGTTCATAATGCTTCGTGGGGCTTGTTGATGACTGCGGATGCTTACTGATAGCTCATGACCAATGATTCTTCATGATGATTGATCATGGTTAATGCCTCATGATGGTTCGCGGTCACCAGTGCTTAATCTTGGCTGATGGCACTTCCTCATCCTGAGTAATGGCTACCGGTGCTTCATGAAGCTTCATCATTGCAAAGGATGGATAACTTTGGACACTGATGCTTATGTGAAATGATTCCTGGTGCTTTTCTACACGTCTCGGAACAGCAGTATGCCCCAACAATCTAGTCATTGGTGAAATATCTTCACTATTGTGCTCTGGGTCAAAACTCAAAACAACTCGCTGTTCAAATCCCAAATCCCGAGAAAATCCTCTTCCTTGTTAGAGAATCATCTACACATGTGTACGTGCCAAATATTGGCTACCAATCATGATGCATATCTCGTTGGAGTATTCAAGGTGTGAATCTGATGAACTGTCATAGTCCATCGGTTCATCAGCCGTCATTAGCCTTCTCATGTGTCATTGATCCTTTCTAGTGCGTTGTCAACGCCGATCCACCAGGGTAGCAGTGTGGCGCCTCCCAGTTATAAGTTGGTTTCCAAACACGACGAAATAAAGCTCTATCATCTTGTGGGTTGAAAAAACACGTTTAACGATGCATCTACAAACTCATCAAACTAGTTTTTAATCACATAAGATGATAGAAACTCAGAAGTAGTTCCCCTTCTTATGAACCAAACTACCCAACCGGCACCTTTTTTCACCACCAGAACATCTATCCTTGAAGCTGGATCGGGAAGCTTCGCCGTCGAGGCCACCTTGAGACCACGAGGCCAGAAGACCTGCGGAGCGATCCGCGACGGTGTTGTTGTTGTTGTTGTTGTTGTTGTTGTTGTTGTTGTTGTTGTTGTTGTTGTTGTTGTTGTTGTTGTTGTTGTTGAGAACAGCTGATATTCATAGTGATTTGGTAGTTTCTCAAAATAGGGAACCCCATAAAATGGTTTGTTAATTTATTGCTATAAATGGTTAATAAAGGCTGATTTGGGGGTACCCCTATTTTGAGAAACCACCATTTGTAGTGATCTATAGTGATTTACATGCTAGAAACCATGGTTTGTATGTTGTTGTTGGTGGTGTTGTTGTTGAAGTTCCGAATTCCGGCTGTCCTGCTGGGAAATGCTGATGATGCTGTGAGTTGATTGTTTGGGCTTAGTTTGTTGATAATGTTCCATATCTTGTTTTGGGCTTATTTTTTGATGGCTGTTCTGTTTCTTCCATGTGTGAATGGTAACGATCATGACTATGATTATGATGATGATGAGGATGCTTCTGATGCAGCCGTTGCTGGCAATGAGTGGCTGTGAAGCACTGTGAGGGGTAGAATCTCCATGTGTTTCCCATGGACACACGTTGCTGGAAACCAAGTGAAGCTTGGCTGCCGTGCCCATCACCGGTATCAACATCTAAAATCATGGGGCACAGAGAAAGATCACCAGCAAAAAAAACTTACTCTGCTCACAGGTCAACAACATTTCGAAAGCAAACAGCGTTTTGAATCTTGACATGATGGCGTTCAAAGAGTAAAACAAAGACAAAAGAAAACACAAACAAACACACAAACACACAAACACGCAAACACACAAACAAACACACAAATAAGCAAACAAACAAACAAACAAACAAACAAACAAACCAACCAACAAACAAACAAACAAACAAACCAACAAACAAACAAACCAACCAACCAACAAACAAACAAACAAACAAACCAACAAACAAACAAACCAACCAACCAACAAACAAACAAACATGCGAGGCATATCAACACGTGTACACCCGAAAACCAAATGTAGCTCACAGAGCGGCATAAAACAGGAAATACGTCAAACAATATTCGATGGATAGTCCCACATTTCGGTCACTTGTGTTTGAAATTGCTTTGAAAGGGGATAGCAGCTGTGGATTGATTTCGGAGCATCAATTATTGAAGTCCCCAATGGACCAATAACAACGATGATCAACCCAAATGTTTATGATATCCTAGCATAAGTCAAACCTGCAGGTTAGACACATGGGTTTGTGACTATTGACCTTCTGAAGGATCAAAATCACACAAAATCCATTGTTCAGTCATGACGAGAGGATTGATCAGCACCCACGTAGTCAACAGTAGTGCTTCATACTTGCTAAATGATTGGAAAATAATCCATATAAGAGTCCTACGAGCAATAGATCCCTAATATTCCCGAATTGATCTACTATTCTTAGCTCGATTGAAGAATCACTACGTTCATAATCCCCAAGGAAAGAGATTGTAATGGATGTGTGCATCTGTCAATTTGGCTGTCACTAGCTTCAGTACTGGTGACCGTATGTTGTTGGCTGTAATCCTGCTGGGGCAAGTCAATGCTGTCGGTGAATATCCACAGAAATAGTTGATGAGAAACCCCAAGGAACCATGTTGGACAGAATTCAGTAGCAAATGGTAGCAATCAAAGGTGCATCTAAATCTCTGTATTATATACTGTTTGACAGAATGCAAATACGTTTCCAATTCAAGAAACCTTCACAGCCTCAATTCTCCAACAATCATGTTGATCGATTTGAAGACACACGATCTATAATTAATCTCAGTGCTGCTAATTATCTCCTCTTGGCGACACAAGTGTATTTTGGCATGATTCTCCACTAGTAGCTTGGTTGCTCACACCCATTGCTACCTGATGATTGCACGCAATTGGCTACACGATCAAAGATTGAAGCTTACTTCATCGCAGCAGCAGCTTCGGCAAATGTCACCAGTCAATGACAAGTGAGCCATGAAAACTGTCAATATTCTAAGGTAATCGAAATGCTGGTCTTGTAGTTATTCCGACATTTCGTTAAATCGCCAGAAAGTATAGCCTCATATTGACAGAGACCCTCGTTAGCCATGGAACGTGGCCATTCCCCCTTAAACAAAAATGAAATTGCGAATTATCCATCACTATCTTAGATTACCGAAGATACTAGCAAATACCAAATGCTAGCAAATGTCAACAAACCGAACCTTTTGTATAGCTTAAGTGGGCTTAGTTGTTTTTTGCTCGTCAGCCGTTCACCAGATCGGCCTTTGCTTTCAGACAATGGCGCGCCGGCACCGCCCAAAGCGACAAGGCGGTCCTCGCGCACATGTCCGTTGTGGCAAGCTGGGTCGTAGCAACAGTGCAGCTACCCACCTTGATCATAAACCAACAATAACCAACTGCCAGTTGTGGTAGAAACATGATATAAGATATCACTACTATAGATACATGGTAACCAACTTCCACCGAGGGTAGGATTTTGTATAGTCGAAGCACGTACTCGGATATGCAGTTGGGGCTATACCTGGGAATTAACCTTAGTAAGTGGCGCCTCAAATCAACCATCATATCAACCATCATATCAACCACCCTTGGTGTCTTCCACCATAAACCAACCATCTTGTGGGGTTCCCAAACTGGCTTAAGAAACCACCATGGCTTTACACCTTTCTTGTTGGTCATGATCCCCTATGATTAACCATTTTTAATGGGGCTATATTATATGCCCTACAATGCACCTATAGTTGTTGGTTGTGATCCCCTATTATCAGCAACTATCATTCCCAATATAACCATACAATCCACTATTTTTGGTCAATAACCATCATATAACGACTCGCTTGAGAAACCACCATTTCAGCATTATAACACCCATATAATCCCTATTATTAACCACTGTGATTCCCTAAATGAAACCATATATATATAATCCACCATTGTTGTTGATGAACCGTAGACTGCCGTGTTTGTTGATGAATAAAACGGTAACCCCTCCAATTGATCAACCTAGGGTTTATTAATCACCGAAGATCAATTGGGATAATCAACGGATCAACGGTAGGCTGTCAATGGTAACCCTACCGTAGACTAAATGGTATAATCAATGGTAACACCATGAATCAATTGGGATAATCAATGGTAACCTAGGGTTTATTAATCAGCAAATGGTAGATTATATGGTTTTATTAATCCTGGGTCAACACCGTAGAACCACTTCAGCAACGGGTCGACCCCTGGAGCTCCTCATCCACCGCTACAGCACCGAAGCCACCCAGCGCTTCCGCCAGCACGGTGCTGCCGTCGCTGCCCAGCTGCAGCAAGCGTGTGCTGGAGCCACGGGACCCTCCCAACCAGCCGCCGACACCTACCTGAACGCTGCTGAGCGGATGAAAAATGGTGAATCAATGCTGCTTGGTGGTCGAACTGGCCGTATAAAATTGGTCAGTTGGTGGTTGATTGGTGGTCAATTGGTGGTTAATTGGTGGTTGATTGGTGGTCAATTGGTGGTTAATTGGTGGTCAATTGGTGGTGCATTGGTGGTTCATTATAAAGTTGGTGGTCAATTCGTGGTTAATTAGTCACAATGGTGAATATTGGTTGATGATCATGTTTGCTGTCTGAACTCCCACATCATGAAAAATATGCACAAGTCAACCAACAAACCATTTGGTACAATTGGGTGAATAGAAAATGTTTAAAACCGCCAGTCAGAATGGTTGTTGAGCAGTTGGTGATTGATCAATGTGATCAAATAGTCGATTTATTGATCAATGTGTGGTTTCATGGTGTGCAGTTGATCGTCGATGAACGGTCAATGGTTGATTGATAAAGATTCGATTGGTAGTTGATTCATGATTGTTTGATGATTGATGATTAACGATGGTTAAGGATGATTTGTGACAGTGCATGGTGAAGAGTGAGTAACTCATGCTTTGAAGACATGGCGACTGGTTCAGGGTTATTGGTGATTTATGATATTTGTGTGTTGAAGTAGGGAATGGGGAAAAATGATTATCTGTAGGTAGGAAAAGAACTTCTAGATCACGAGCCTATCCTTCACATCAACATAAGGTGCATCAGCCAGTGTTGTTGTGGTTGTTGAACCAACTCACTACAACTGGCAGATCCATAGTGACAAATGTCCTAAATTTGATGGTAAAAAAGGTGAAACCAGCACCTATGGATGAATTTAGGGTGGTCTATCAACAACTGGTGGTTTCTCACACTAGGCATACTCACAAATCATCCCACATTGACCATTTACAATAATAAACCAAAATACTTTTGGAGCTCCCTATTTTGAGAAACAACCACCTGGATCTACCAATACGGATTAATAATCCTGATCTCGGGATTGTTGCTTGTGATCCCTGATGATTCACTTTCCCCGTATGACCCATCGGGGAACCGTTTGGTAGTGATCTAATGAATTATCCATGGATTCACCCAATGCAAACCATTATAAATAGACATTGTTGACCAGCCCATTAACCTTTCAAACGCCATCAATTGCTTGTGATTGATTGTTAGACATTATTGGCCTTAATTTTCCAGTATTTATATTATAATGATGTTCACCAGAATGATTTTTCGACCATCAATTGGTGGATATCATCAACCAATATAAGTACCACTCAACATCAAATTAATTATCAACCACCAACCATCATCAACCATCATCCAATCAATCGCCAATTGGCTTGTGGTTGATTAATCATTGGTGAGTTATTGAAAACATTGCTCCAATCATTGCTCCATTATTTAGAACCAATCTTTACTAATCATCATTAAACCGCCATGAAACCATCAATTACCGATTGCAGTTTATGATGAGTGGTTAGTGATTAATTAAGCG
The DNA here is from genome assembly GCA_009767595.1 of Symbiodinium kawagutii. Taxonomy (NCBI): domain Eukaryota; class Dinophyceae; order Suessiales; family Symbiodiniaceae; genus Symbiodinium; species Symbiodinium kawagutii. Next base: position 634,138 of record VSDK01022257.1, on the reverse strand, counting down.
TCCATGTGCCAATGTGTTCCAATCATTAACCACCAATCATTCTGAACCATCATCATTACCCATTGGACCATCATCAATAATCATCACTAATCATTGGCCATTGAACCATCATCAACCATCATCAGTAACCACCAAGCCATCACCCATTAGCCATCAATTACCCACCACGAAACCGCCTTTGCTCCACTCGCGCCTCAAGGGCATAGCGTCTGCCCGCAGTGAGATTCACCACGGCGTCTGTGAAGGCGCCACCACCCCCGCCGCCACCGCAAAGCCAAAGCTCCCCGCAAGGGCCCACGGAGCGGGGATCACCTCGGGTAGTGAAGATGTTGACACCATGGTGTTATATCTACCTGAGGCAGTTATAGCATCCTGTGTTACACAGAGTGGTACCCTGATTAGATTTGTTGGTTTAGATTCCATTCAGTGTAGATACTGTTTACCTGGTACTTACCCCGGTTATAGCCTAAGTTCTCTAACTGTGGGGTACCACTCTGTAGATGGTAATGGATAGTGGTTACAAATAGGGTGATGATATGGTGTTAAGTACAATAGATAGTGTTGTATCATAGAATACTAGATGGGGTTATAATCTGCACATGACAAAATATTGGTTAACTATTGGTTAATGATCAATGGTTAAACCGCCTGTAGTATTGCCTAGCTAACTATCGGTCAACTAGTGATCAATGTCAAAGGAATAGCTAATCCTTAAAATTCACCAATTGTTTAACCAACCGCGACCTTCATTTTGGTTGATTCAGCCATTTATTAAAATTGTCTAAACTATGAACCAATTGTTATATTGCTAAGACAGTTCACTAACTCATAGACTCATAGACTCATAGTGATTCAATAATTCCTTCAACAGTTCCTTCACAAATACCATGGTCCACATTGAATCGTTAAAACTGATGGTTTGCCTACAAGTAGTGGTTCAGAACTTGGATAGTTACCAGGTACCACCATGGCCATAGACAAACCACTATTGTTGGTTATCAATCCCTATCATCAACTATTCTAAATGGTTATAAGTTAGAACCCATTGATCAATAATAACAAGTTATCAGTTGTACCCCTATTACAATAGCCATAACCCATGATCAATCCCATTAATCATAGAATAAAACCTACAATCCCGTTGATTAATCACTAACTATGAATGGTTATAAATCATAAGTTAACTATAACATGTTACAACCCACAAAAAACCCTACAATCACCATGGTCATACCATGGCCACAAAGCATAACCCCTACAAACTGCTTTGTACCATGGTTACAACGCTTACCCCTACATCTCTATGGCCATGGTGGTACCTGATCCTGGTTCTGCTTCACCGGTCTCCGCCAGGTCACTGTAACTCACCCTCCACCTTCTCTGCGCAGGCAGCCACTTCCTGGCAGCCAACAGCGCCTGCTTCGCAGAGCGCCGGGCCACCAGCAGCGGCAAACCGCGGCGCGGCGACCGGCGCTGCGCAGCCTTTAGGAGTGGATCCGGAGCGGGAGGGATCTTTGGTGGTTGAACGGTGGGTTTCTAGTGCAGATGGCCACTGGTTGTTGGAGATCACGGATCTTTTCTTGGACTTGATGTGGTTGAAGATGCATTACTGCTGAACGGTCGGTTGAACGGTTGGTTGAACGTGCATTTCTAGTGGATGAAAATTGTCCATTTATGCTGGAAATCGCTCATCGAGCTTTTCTTGGATGGCTTCACATGCAGAATGTTCCAATGGGATACCCTAGGAAATCATATTATATGGCTTCCTGTAAGAGAAACAGGTCGCGCTGCTGCTGCTGCAGCTACTGAACCACAAAAAATATTGGTGCCGGAAGTGTCTCTGTCTAATTAATTGCTTTTTATTCAAAATACTGCTCTTTTTTGAACCAAAAGTTGTTTGGGTCTCCAAAAATAACTGTTTAAACTGCTGTCGCTCCCTGAAGGAAGGAGGGAAGATGTGCTGTGAGGTTTCTGTTTGCCAATCACACGTGATCACAACATTGAGCAACGGGTCCTTCTACAAAACAGTGGTAGGCGTGGAACTGAAAGTACTGGTCATAACTCATCAGAATCGGTCGTCAACAAACTTCTGTTTCGGGATCAGCGTGGTATTACTCCAGCATTTTTGTATAGTGAGTCGTTTAGCTTCAGCTCATTTGCTTCATCATTTTAAATCAAAATGGAACTAGACACAAGTTGCAGTGCTTGGCGCTATATACCTACTATCTCCCTATAGCCTCGTTGTTGCTGATTCCTGCTGGATATCACAATAAATCAGCCTCCTGAGGGATGAACAGCCAAATTCAGCATCACAAATCATGGGTAATAATCCTTGCTATACTAAAAGCTGCTGGCTATTTAGGACTACTTAATAATATAAGCAATTATTCATCCTGATTAGCTATGGATACCGTCATCAATCATCATTTGTATTGATTACACTATGGTAGTTGGCCCACGGCACACGGAGAAAACAGCGTGGGTCTATGCGATTTTGAACACGCAAACTAGTTAATGGTAGATCTTTATATGAATAAATAATCCCTAGTTTAATCGTAAATAGCTGGTGATTTGCCGTCGGATATAGGAGGACTAGGTTCTTTCCGACAAACAATTGAAGCTGCATGAAATTGTGAACCAACTTGCAAAACCAGGGGTGCCATCTTGACCATGATCACAAGATAAGCGTGGTGGGTTCAGCTGCGTGTTCTTCACGGCGCTGCCAAATCCAACCGATTCGTATGTTTTGCAAGAATGGCAAAGCAATAAACCATGGGTTCATTAATTGTGGTGAATCTTATACCCAGAAGTGGTCATTGTACTGATGGCTTTGCAATCACTGAGCCATCCCCATCCCCAACACACATCAACTTCTGCATAACCCTCAGTATCAACCATCATCAACCATGATCAACCATGATCAACCATCACCAATGACAGACCATCATTAGCCAGCGTCAATAACTATGAATCATCATTAATTAACCATGAAAAAAAGTCACAAACCATCATTAAACACTACAGAATCATGATTGACCATCATTGACGAAGTTTGTTCATCATGTTTGTCCCTTTGCTTGCCATTTTTTTGCCGTCATCTAGCCATCATCAGCAATCATTTAATCATCATCAATCATCATTTGGCTGTGGGTTAAAAACCCTGTGCCACTGGTGTATCGTCATGAACCAGTGTATTCCCCTATAATTGTTGCGTACTATCCTCCATTATTGATGGTACATACAAACCTATAGCCATTTCACCATCATTCAACCATTGTCAGCCAGCTCTCCGCACAAGCACTGCGCAGTGATCAATCGAGCTTCATCGGAAAATGCAGCTCCTCGCAAGTTGAATGCATGTTGGATGTCTGAGGTCAGCTATCCGGATCAGTATATGTCTGTGTCCATCAATGATGGTTATCCCAGCGCATCTACGGACTAGGCCGGTCAGCCTGTACTAGATTCTACAACTATATCATATACTCTGGCTATATCCATTGTTATTGGGCCAGTAATTCATCTAGTACGATGATGGTTATTCTTACGTTAATGGTGGTACCTTACCAAGCATCCAACAATAACCATCATCACTAGTTACTAAACCAAAATAATAGTAAGTAAATGCAAGCAAGCTGGTTAGTGGCATGCTTGGTTAGTCCTGTGGCAGTTGGATATCCAACAGGCACACCAGAAATAACTGGAGATTTACCACAAACTACAAGTGATCCACTACAGTAATGGATCCAAGTTTCCAAATGATCATTCAAGCACATCAGTGTTGTGGACCTATGAGGAACCACGCTGCCACTTTATAAGGGTTTAGGCAACCAGCCGCTCGCAGAGGCGCCCTTCGTTCAATGGTTCGTTCCTAGCATGCTGTGGGGCAGCAGCTGGGAGTTGTTGGTCACAAATCACCTGATTTCAAGAGGCGCGAGCGCTCAGGTACCATTCAACTTGTACCTGTCAGGGCATCACCAAGGGCAACCCTGAGAAAATCACCGTGGAAGCAGCCATCTCGCCATGTGGAGCTGTGAAGCGTTGGGAATTTGCTCCCACCGGGCCCTCCACTGCGGGCGGGCCAGCCCTGT
>VSDK01022257.1:538725-630018 GCA_009767595.1 Symbiodinium kawagutii | reverse complement strand
CCACCATGCCCCCCGCCACGAAGGGAGTTCCTCAAGGGGTTGGCAGAGAGGTGGCAGGAAGAGAGCGTAAGTGAAGCAACCTGCTGTGGTTATTATAGGGCTTACTTATCCCCAGCTGCTGGTTAACATAACAGGTTGGTTACCAATGCCAAGCTGCTGCTGGTTACCAATCCAATTGTAGAAACAAGCTGGTTACCTACTATAATGGTAACTGGAAGGGTATGGAATGGTTTGAAACCAATGGATTCTACTTGGCGGGTTCTAGAGTCTCTAGAGGGTAATGCTATTGATTATAGAAGTTGGCAGGGTGTTTTCAACCACGCTAAAACCGACTAATACTCAACAATGTGGTACTGTGAATACCTGTGTGGCTATCGGTAACTTGTTTAGCGGTACTAGCACTTTGAGCTTGACCCATACACATCAACAAAATCAAAGTAAGTCTCGATGTTTAACACATTTTGAGCTGAATGTGTTGGTGCCGTTAACACATCATACAATACAATCAGAATTTATCTTCAATGGTACCAACAGACTCAGCTTGACCCATAGTGAGTTGGGAGATGGTTAATGTTCATCATCGTGAAGCCTTCTAATTCAGCGCACATCCAGCTATGGGGAAGCAACTTCTATGGGTGGAGTGCCTAGAGAAGCATTAATGTGAAAGTCATCAGCATAAGTAGATCAAATTGAACATACCCTAGCAATCTTAAACCCTACTTATTTGTGATCATTTGTTGATGTATATGTTTTTTATAGTCCGATCATACATAATGACATCCGACTATGTTTTTTGCAATCATTTGCGGTGAAGTATTTTAATGGATTTGTTGGATCAGCATATGGTGGTGAACAACGTTCATTTACAATCAAAATCCATCCAATAAGAATCACAAAGTTGGATCATTAAGAGGCTATGGCCATGCACACATAAGGGTTTCGTAGGTGAACTATGATCATGTGGATGTATGTGAAGTCATCAATCATCATTAGCCATGATCATCCAAGCCATATAAATTCAACCATCCACCGGATTAACCATAATCAATCACCATTAACCACTATCCCCCCTGGAGCCACTTGCCCGCCCTCCCTCCGCTCTGGCGGCGGCTCTTTCCTTCGACGTGGAACCGATCTGCGCATCTCGCATGCACTGGTGCTGGAAGGATTCAAACAGGCTTTAAGACATTATTGGCAGATAAGTTAATCCTTTTCATCACATCATCCTCACACACCAGTGCCAGGGGACCAAGAAGCTAGTCGCAACTGCCACCTCAATAAAACACGAAATTCCATAAGTGGCTTTGCCACCAGGCATCCCAGTTTCTTTAGGAGCCCCATGAAATCCTCGTCTTTATAACAGTGGTAATACTTGGGGTTGTATCGGTTACGCATTGCGTCCTCTCCCAAGTGAACACAACAGTGAAGCTTCGGGATCAATTTCCAACGACTTTGCCCCAGCGACAGCGAAAGAGTTGCTAATTTGTGATACCCACTCACAAATTTCATCATGGATTCGTACTGAGATCGTGCTTGGGCATCACTCAAATACCGGGAGAACCTTTCCAAACGATCAAAGTATACACACAAGGCCTTGCATGTAGAGTAAGCCAATTGCGTCTCTTGGTTGTCGGATCTTTGCAATAGAGAGTGCAGGCAAGTAAGCAGGAATACCAAGAACACACGACCATTATAGGCCTTGCAAGACAAACTCGGGTATCCATTGTCGTGGGTGACCAGGCCAGTCGTGAAGAAGTTCTGGCTGTGCCTAGTGATGTTGACTAGCTTTGAAAATAAAAACATAGTCCATATATGAATTATGACATTGCACAAGGGGTCTAAGTTCATACATCCCAAAAAAAACTGAATATAGATTGGGCGCTCATAGCGGTTGATACGTGCCCACTGCCTGAACCTCGCGCAGCATACCCGAAGTTGCTCATCATCAATGGCATTGCTCCGGGCCAGAAAAAAACCTTAGGCCGTTTGACAGGGCCGGGAATCCAAACCACCAGGAGCACCTAAATGCTACCCATATGACAGCCACCACATAAATCAGGGGTTGTAAAAAAAGGAAATCTTAAGATGACAAGGATCCATGGGAACAAAGCAAAGATAACACACTTCCGTTGACCACCTGAAGCACCCCCAAGTTGATCGTGTGCATGCTGCAGTAACGAATCTGATTTGCTTGGAATCCAGGTAGAGCAAGAAGTGGATTGGGAATCCTTCCAAGGTTGTTTGATGATTCTTGACTAGTTAATCAAAACTGCATCATTCAAACCATTAACACAAATTAAATTTTGAACTGTCCAAACCTGAATGCACGGGCCATTGCATTGTCTGGGGACCGCCGCTGGAAATGATGAGTCAATTGCGTCCACCTGAGTGGCTATGGTGTTTCCATGAGCACTATCAACTTGGTGGAAGACCTGACGACTATCACGGAGCACATGATGACTCCGATGGTTATGAAGCTTTGGCGATAATGGCGACTCCGCTATGGAAGACCTGGACTATATTGAGTGGTGTGGTTCGAGGACAAGATACCCCACGAGAAGATTCGATTGAACCAGATGGTCGGACGCCAATCTCCCTGTACAAGCCGAAGATTTGCTTGTGGCCACATCGGACATGGCACCCCATTAACTTATTTACATCATCCAAAAAAAAAAATTGCAAATTAAACTTCAGGATATTAATAATAGAGCTAAGTATCCGATTCCATCTGCAAGGGTCCTTCGCCGATTTGGCAAAACATAGATGGCATACTTCCGATGACACCCAGTGTACTCTCAGCATGTAGGCCTCCCGTAGCCACTTCCAATCGCCTCTGTGTTCCACGAGGCAAGCCTTGCCACCTGGGGGCGCAAGACGTGGCGCAGCTCTGCGACAAGGTGAAGCGGATTTGGGTTGGGGTGATTTTCCAAAAAATGTGTTTTCAATATAGGAAAAAAATGACATAGTGAACAACATATATTGATTGCAACTTCGGCGCCTGCTATCGGTCTGCCGCTCCACTTGGCATGCAGTGATGGTAACTGATTGCCTTCAAAGTCATGAGTAGGATGGATTCCATCAAAGAGAGCCTTGCACACATGGGCAACCAAGTCCGCATACAAACACCATATTGTTGAAAACACTTTTCTGTTGATCAGCAAATGCACTTAAGCCTAGACACCTGGAAGCTCCACGCCAAAACATGATAGACACGCTCCAATGTATATTCAGGGATCATCCGGCTGACACGTAATAGGAAGACCGGAAATCTGCAAAGATCCAAACCTGGGATGATGCAAGAAAAACATAAACCAAAACATATTGATATATCAGTAGTGACCTGAACCAACACAAAAATAAATTTGAAAATAGCATCTCTATATTGCTTAGGGACTGCGAAGTGGTTGGAGGAGATAATTAGTGTTGAGACCAATGATTTTCTCACCACTTTTATTGTACCTGCAGTCATCTCCATATACACCAAGTGGTGCCATCCCGTAGCCAGGGTGGTCACGTTGAAGATGTCCCCCACTGCATCGGTTCCAAAATTCTGCAATGGCAGCATCATCTCTCACCAGTTTCTGGGTTTCCTCAGGCGTTGCTGGAGATAAGAGATATACATAATTGTAATTAGCATCAAAAAAATAAATCAAGAACATATACATATATATATATATATCTAATAAGACAAGTTTCAAACAAATAATGATATATCTGATGAGGCAACAGCATCGGTAGCCATTCCAACTGCAAAGATTGTCGGTCCACCATCGAGCGAACAGGCAGTTGCACCCAATAGATTGGAATAGGTAAGTGCAGAGCATTGTGAAGATCCCTTTCAATATTTCCAGGATATCTTCCGCTTGACCCCAGTTTTGACAACTTCACTGTCAAGGGTGACAGTTGACCGCCCATAGCCTGCAAGGTTGTAAACCATCAGATTGGTATCATAAACATTATTGTGAACTTATTATATATTTGTATTAATTTTTTTTTTGAAACCCAAACACCGAATGCACCTTTGCTTCTGCACAGGCCGCAGCGGCAGCCCGCTGGAGTTCGATGCAACTTGTCGCCTGGGCCCGTCGTGCAGGTGAGGTTAGGGTTTAAGCCATAATTCTGTTGAGCATTATCGTTTTGTGAGATGAAATAAAATCGTGAGATGGGTTTTATGATCTTGAAATGCAAGGGGGGTTGGGGTCGATCAATGTTGGTTAGGAGCATTATGACATTGAACCCAGTAATTGAGACAAGTGACACCTCGACCAAGTGATCCCACAAGATGATCGGCGAAGGCGTACTCACCAGGAAGCTCACCTGCGTGGGACAGATCAAGCATGTTTGAGACATCAGTGAGTATCTAATATATATATATATATATATATATGGGTTGTGGGGGTCGGTCATGCTTGGCAAAGAGCACCTAGAGGTTCACAATAACATCAGCCAACCCAATTAGATTATCTAGAGGCTCCTTAGATTGTGAGATCCAGGTTGCTTGAATAGCACACCGATGCACGGATTTGTCTCGTTTCCCCCGCAGAGTCTGGATTGGTACGCTTCGGCACACAATCCCCTTGTGAACAACTCTTTTTACTCGGAGGCCATCATTTGAACCAATATCATCAAGAAGTAAAAACAACTTTAAAGCTCAAGAATTCTGAAGGGAAATCATATGGCCCGGTGAGTACCTACCTTGAGCTCTCACAAAGGATCTAATGTGTGGATGAGCTGTACTTGATCGGTCACAAAATGGTGGCATCAACGCTAATGCCGGAGCATAATGCCATGTGCAATTTGGGTCTCATGAATTGTAGGTGATTTCGATTGAACCTCTCTTATATGTACATGAGTTTAAAGTTATCAATCAATTCAATATCATCTCATGAATTGTTGCTGTTTATGTTGAACCTCTAGACATTCAATCATTCAGCCCATTAATGCACAGCTATGCTCTAGAGGTCCACTAGGCAGCAGCTTTTGCCTTTGCCTTTGCCTTTGGCTTTGGGACCTGGGTGTGCTTTCTCACCGGATTGGCTGCTTGTTTGTAGGACTCATTGGCCTTTTCAAGAGCCCCGGTTGCATCAACCACAGAACTACCCGAAGCTAGCGCATCTTCAAGCACTTGCTTGGCTCTCCTCAATTTGGTCGACTCACCTTCCATCTCCTTGACCATAGCATCAGCCACCGTTTGTGCCCTTAGCCGACGCTGCAGACAGCCAATGGTGGCAAGCTATCCTAGCCACATTCATGATTTCAAAAAGTTTTAGCTTCATAAATTAATGGGAATAGTTGCATAGTTTCAGGGATACATAGTTCTGTAAGAACATCGCAGGGCTACTTTCCGAAATCAAGCCAAGAATCGTACCAGCCTGCACCAAACGATAATTCCATTGGCTGATCTCAAGCAAATTGCTATTGGCCTTTGTCAAAGCCTTGGTGAGAGAGGTCATAGCTGGTCAGGGTCGGTTTGATTTGATTTTAATTAAATATATCTATAGAATCCATTCGCTCTATCAAATTGATTGGAAAACTTAAGGTTAAGTAAACCTAGAAGCTTGGCGTGCCAACTGATCAGGAGTCTTTTCCTTCGGAGCTGGTTTAGGCTTCCTCTTGGGTTCTGGTTTTGGATCTGGCCCACCAGAAGGGGTATCTCCACTGCTCCCACCTGGTGCCGGGATCCCAGTTGGTTCATCTTCACCTTCTCGAACTCGGGAAACACCTTGTCGATGCTGCTGTTCGTCCAAGATGTAGTACTCCAACCAGCATTTGTAGAGGCGCATCGCCTGAGCGTGGAATACGGCTGTCGGTCCACCATTTCAGCTGAACAAAAATTACGCAGACGAAGCCCCACACTGACAGCAACAACGTTGGCATTAGTCGTATACTACGGCTTGGGTGAGCATCAGTCCGGACACCTGTTCGTGACCCACCCCGACGGAGACGAGTTGCTTCATTGGCAGGAAATTCTGGATGCGCTTTGTACATGTTGGACGCAACCTGAGCACGCCGAGTTTGCCATGATGGTCGAGACTGATGAAGATCGAACGGCTTGATGGTTTCATGGTATATTGAATCATTAATGGAAACCATAAACATTATAAAATTGTACTATTACCAGTTTGATGAGTTAAGTCTTTAAGTGCACATGTGTGCATCCATACTCAACCAATCTGGGGTGTGTTTTAATAATGCTATGTTGGGTGATGTCCCACATGGTCTTCAAAACCCTGCCCCACATCGCGAAACACCTCCCAAGGCATCCTTTGGCGCTGCCTGCTGCTGCCCTTCCGCTTTCGACAGAAGCGGTGAGGGGGCCAAGCTCTGACGGGTTGACCAAATCTGTGACTTGATGATTTCTTTACTTAGGAGGCTGTACCTTTTCCCTATGCACTGCTATTCTCTATGGGTTGATTGCATTATGATGAGTTCTGAATATGATCTTAGGGGTACATCATTCATAGTTGTGGAAGGTGATGATTGGAATTATGATTTGAGGACACTTGAGATATGTTGATATAATATTATATATCTATCAACTATAAAATTTATATTATATAAATATTTTTTTAAATCTATATGAATATATCTATATAGATATATATATATATATATATATGTCTATATAGATAATATTTATATATATATATGTGTGTGTATGTATATATATATATATATATCTATAATATATATCAGCCACCCAGTTCATCGACATGGCACCTTCGATGCCACCAGCTCCTGCACCAGAGATTCGTTCCCATGGTACTTCGACACGAGGTCCTTAGATCGCAAGGTGTATGGATGGGGCAGATGAAAGGTGGTGTCAAGGAACCACTAACATTTGAAAGGGGCAAGGACCACAAGTTGCAACCCCTCATGTATAACATTAGCCATGCATCTTCCCGGGTGAGCCATCCCCAACGACCACCATCAGTTTCAACATGGTCTTGACTTTCCGACAAGACCACACTCGAAGACAGCCAGCACTCATTGGACTCCACATAGGCAGCAAACAGCTCGGCAGCCAACTTCCCAGTCTTGTCAGCACATGCCTGGCGGAACTTCACAGCCACTTGTGCCGGAACCTTGTTGGAGCGCACCGAACGGTAGTAGCGCATGTAGAGCGCACGCGCCTCTCGCTTACCATCCTCGCTCTCAGGCGATGGCACTGCCTCTGCTGCAGCTGGGCCGGGCTCTGCTGCAGGTGTCACTGCGGCTGGACTGGGCTCTGCTGCAGGTGTCACTGCGGCTGGACTGGGCTCTGCTGCAGGTGTCACTGCGGCTGGACTGGGCTCTGCTGCAGGTGTCACTGCGGCTGGACTGGGCTCTGCTGCAGGTGTCACTGCGGCTGGACTGGGCTCTGCTGCAGGTGTCACTGCGGCTGGACTGGGCTCTGCTGCAGGTGTCACTGCGGCTGGACTGGGCTCTGCTGCAGGTGTCACTGCGGCTGGACTGGGCTCTGCTGCAGGTGTCACTGCGGCTGGACTGGGCTCTGCTGCAGGTGTCACTGCGGCTGGACTGGGCTCTGCTGCAGGTGTCACTGCGGCTGGACTGGGCTCTGCTGCAGGTGTCACTGCGGCTGGACTGGGCTCTGCTGCAGGTGTCACTGCGGCTGGACTGGGCTCTGCTGCAGGTGTCACTGCGGCTGGACTGGGCTCTGCTGCAGGTGTCACTGCGGCTGGACTGGGCTCTGCTGCAGGTGTCACTGCGGCTGGACTGGGCTCTGCTGCAGGTGTCACTGCGGCTGGACTGGGCTCTGCTGCAGGTGTCACTGCGGCTGGACTGGGCTCTGCTGCAGGTGTCACTGCGGCTGGACTGGGCTCTGCTGCAGGTGTCACTGCGGCTGGACTGGGCTCTGCTGCAGGTGTCACTGCGGCTGGACTGGGCTCTGCTGCAGGTGTCACTGCGGCTGGACTGGGCTCTGCTGCAGGTGTCACTGCGGCTGGACTGGGCTCTGCTGCAGGTGTCACTGCGGCTGGACTGGGCTCTGCTGCAGGTGTCACTGCGGCTGGACTGGGCTCTGCTGCAGGTGTCACTGCGGCTGGACTGGGCTCTGCTGCAGGTGTCACTGCGGCTGGACTGGGCTCTGCTGCAGGTGTCACTGCGGCTGGACTGGGCTCTGCTGCAGGTGTCACTGCGGCTGGACTGGGCTCTGCTGCAGGTGTCACTGCGGCTGGACTGGGCTCTGCTGCAGGTGTCACTGCGGCTGGACTGGGCTCTGCTGCAGGTGTCACTGCGGCTGGACTGGGCTCTGCTGCAGGTGTCACTGCGGCTGGACTGGGCTCTGCTGCAGGTGTCACTGCGGCTGGACTGGGCTCTGCTGCAGGTGTCACTGCGGCTGGACTGGGCTCTGCTGCAGGTGTCACTGCGGCTGGACTGGGCTCTGCTGCAGGTGTCACTGCGGCTGGACTGGGCTCTGCTGCAGGTGTCACTGCGGCTGGACTGGGCTCTGCTGCAGGTGTCACTGCGGCTGGACTGGGCTCTGCTGCAGGTGTCACTGCGGCTGGACTGGGCTCTGCTGCAGGTGTCACTGCGGCTGGACTGGGCGCGGCAGGTGTTGTCACTGCGGCCGGGGTGGGCTCTGCTGCTGCTGCTGCTGCGGCTTTTGGAGGTGTCAACATGCTACCAGGAGGACATGTGCTTCCCACTTTGGGCAGTGGCGGCGAAGCTGTGGTGGCATCCCGGCTTTGTAGCCAAGCATCGAAGAGCAGCAAGGTCTTCAGTGCATCCTTCCCAAGGGTCTGCTCCGGGAAACCCGCACGGAACTCCTTAAACATGGCCATCTCCTGGACGCGCTTCAGCTTCTTCTGGAGCTGCTCCCCATCCATCTTCATCAGCTGCAAGCCCGACATTACAGGTTCCCCTGTTGCGTTGGGCTTTGGGGTCACGGCTGCCTTCGGCACAGGTGTTGGTGGGATCGATTCCGGAATGGAATCTGTGCTCTGCCTCCTCATCAAAGCTTGCCACACCTTCACTGCATCAGGCGTCACAGGTTTGAACTGGATGGGTTCCTCCACCGCAGCCTTGGCCTTGGGCTTTGCCTTGCAAGCCGTGGGAGTTACCTTCGGAGGCGGTGTGCTAATCCGGAGGGCTTCAAGGGATTCCAGCACAGAGGGAGGAACTTCAGAGCACCTGTCTGCCTGCGACTCACTCTCACTTTCCATCCCGAGCTGGTTGTCCGGAAGGATCAGGCTAGCCCCAGGCGCCCCTGCAGGGCTCGCATCCACCTGGGTCGCATCCACCTGGGTGTCTATGGCATCGGGCACAGCTGGTGCAGTGGGACCACCAGAGGTATCCATAGGCATCACTGCAAAGTCATTCACTGCTGGAAGAACCAAAGGTGGGGCATGCTGAGGTGAGGCTTGTCGCTGCATCAGGTTGCTTTCCTGAAGCATTGCAGCAACAGTGCAGTTGCTTAGCTGACCTTTTTATCGCTAAGGATTGCCAATATATATATATATATATATATACCCTTCTCTCCACATATATATCTATATTATATATATATATATATATATCGATATTTATATATATATATATATATATATATATATATATATATATATATCGATATTTATATATATATACAATATATATATATATATATATATATATATTGGAATAAGTGCATATATATATAATATAACATATATATATAATATATATATATTCCTCTCTCCATCGCTATCTATCTATATATATATATATATATATGTATAGGGATTGGAAAGATAAGGTAAACAACACCCGTTTGAATTACAAAGCTAATAGGATTATCTTGTGATTAACATTATGCATCCCCATCATCAAAACCGAAAAGAACATAAAAGGGCTACTAGATTCGATACGCATAACCATACACATAAGTGTTATGAAAAAAATGCCAATATGCATGTAAGTGGCTGCCAGTCGATCCCCAGAACACGATGGCGATGCAGGTTTCTCCAGCACAGCAGGGTTCTCCAGCGATGGTTCCTCACCTAATGGGATCAAGATGATTCAACCGAAATCAGCTTATTGTTGTAAAACCAAATTTAAAATTGTTAATCATGTGAAAGTACAATGTGGTTCAGGTTCGACATTTGAAACCCCCCACCTGTAACGGTGTCATCTTCAAAAAGCTTGCGTGGTTGCACATCACCACACTCCACATAACCCTTCTTCCCCTCCGGAGTCACGTGGGTAGATGGTGTAGGCTGAATCTCCGCCCGGTTGCGCTTCATGTGATCATCGCTGGGAGCACCATTTGATACCTAGGTTCGCAGAGAGGTTATACCAATTGGGGAACATGTTGATAAACAAAGACAAAGGAAGCATACTCTTATGGGAAGAAACCAAACATGATTTCATAATGAAGTCTGGGTACTCCAAGAACAGCTTTGGCAAGGTCTTGCCGACGTTTACCAGCTTCCAATGCCTTCATAGCCACCTGCATGGGTGAATCTGGACACCCTGAAGGTTGATAAATTTGATGGATTTCACCAGTTATGTTCGAAGTCAAACCATATTTGGCCTTGCTAACTTGTTTGACACACATATGTTTTGAGCAATTTGACATAATTGAACCCTACCTCGGCCAGCTGAGCATCGATTGAGGCCATGAGCGCCCGAAGCAACCGCGATGAGGTACAAGGGACTGGATCGGAATCGTGCCCTGTGGTGACACCCTTAAAAAAACAGGGTGTGAAGCCAAAATGACTTCAGCCGGTAGGATTTAATGGATAACTCCAAGACTAATCGTGGGACAATGTGGGTTTTCCCATGATAATTAGTCAATTTAGATGGCATTCCATTGAGTTTTAACTCTTTCCAGACTCTGTGAAGGCTCCTAGAACCCCCAGTCACGCTCTGTCACGGTCTGTCACGGTAATCTCCGACAAATGACGTCATTTTTAAAGGAAAATTGGTTTCCCAGTCACGGTTTGTCACGCTCTGTCACGCTCCACTGCCCCCCCGAGTAGCTGATCCACCACCATGTTTTTTCCTCGACGGAAGCTTGTTTTCCAACAATTTGATGGAAAAACTGTTCCAATGTGCAGTTAATTGGCACATCTAGCAGTGTCCAAGGAGGATTTGTGGGACGAGTTTCATTGAACTGATCCATGGTATATGAAAATTAACCCCTTTATGTAATGTATCCCTATCAATAACCATTATGATCGGAAACATCGTGATAGGATACTATATTGTCAGCCACCAATTGATCATATTCGTTTATGTTGGTTGAAAATACCCCAGAACCTAGATGACAGTCACATCGTATGCATCAAACTGCATAGATAATCAATAATATCTAATCATTTTGGTTAAGTCCATGGCTAAGCATATTGATAACCATTCCATAATCTACATGGGCACATCGTGTTGTGACTTGCAACATGGAAATAATTAATGTATAAGAGGTGATCGTGATCCATCCCCGATGAAGGCCGGTCAGGCCCTAATCATCACCTCCAGCAACACAGCTTGCCGCTCCCTAATTATTCCAGCATCTAGATGGGCACACCATCCTGCGGCTTGAAACGCCCTGCGGCAACTTCAGATAGAAGAAACCTGGGCACGGAAGGGCTGCAGGTTGCATGTTGGTAGCATGCAATAATCAGTGAGATCGAAAACACATTAGATCCTTGAGGGGAAGACGGTGGAAGGTGAAATACTAGTAATGGTGGTTAATCCTAATAGCATTGGTGATTTATAATCAAGCCATTCTGACTCGGAACACTTCTCACTTTGATCCCACATATATCTAAGCCAAGAAGCATTCTGATCTCGTCGAGCTTCGCATGCTTCCACCCCAATGGCTGTGCCTCATTGGCAGGAAACCAATTTAATCTGGAGAGAGGTGCAGGATAAACACCGGGAAATGATAGTGCCACATAGGTGGCAGGATAAACATCGGGAAATGATAGTGCCACTTATGTGGATAATTTTGATTAAAGTATCATTACGACTTGAACTGCAACATACATCAATATAATGACACTGCATAATGAAAGATAAGATAAGGATGATGGTTAACGTTTTGTTTAATATAGCTCATCAGATGATTAGGTCATTAATAAGTAATGTGCGTTCTGAGAGATTCGGGAGATGGATGAGCTGGCCACCATGGATATTTAATGGTGTGATGGAAATTACAGCCTGGAGTGGCGATGACGTTGGACCGCATTGCAATGACCGCTGCGGCGCTTCTGTACCAGCGGAAGAACCTGTCCAAACGCATGGCGAAGGACCTAGAGCATCAGGAAAGCGACCTCCATATGAGACCGGATGGAGCAGAAGATCCGATTCTGCGAAACGAAGCTTGCATGGAGCACCATGACGAATCGAAATTGGAATACTTTCGATCGAAGACGTGAGCAAGGGCTCATGATCCGCAATTCAGTGGAAGTACGGAACCCGGTCAGTCCAACTGCACTTCAGAAGGGACGCCTAGCATGTATGCAGACTTCCTGTGCATGGAAGTCGTGGAACGACCATGTCCCAGACAATGGCGACTCTTGGTCAATCACCATCATGGAAGCGACAAGCGTTGCCGTCTATGGCAGGGACGAACTTCGCATGTGCTCGCCAGGCTACATTGATGATCTGGAGTGCCACATCAGTGTGGTTCCCTAATCACCTCGAATCTCCCTAGCAGGTTTGGAACAGACATCAATGGCTATCAGCCTGCGATGTCCTCAAGCAGTTCCACGCTTCTGTCCGGCCAAAGAATAAGGCCAGTCGGGCCGCAAGTACCAGCGAGTACCAGGCCATCATGGAATGACCGTTGCGTACTACTACGGTCCAACATCATTGCCGACACGCTGATGATCCTACTTGGACTTCGTGCTGGCTGGCTTTCGGGTCCTTCCCTTACCCCGTAAACCCAAACCATCTGCCAAGCTGCGAATCCACCAGGATGAAGCGAAGACTTCACCCAAAGTTTCTTCAGCTTCTTGGCAACCTCGGGCGCGTGATGGCATGGGATTCGCTTGAAGGATCGGTTTTGGATTGGATCATAGGCTAAGACACACATATATATATATATTGACCACCCTGGTGACTTCGAACCCATCATGCAGTTGTGGTTAACAACATGCCATTAGAATGAACCATTCAGAGAGCTCTGAAACGTTTAGTTTTTTTATATTAGAATATTTCAATCAAGGAACTTTTCTGCGGTTCTTCTTGAACAGCTGGGCTACCGTTCTGCCAAAAGATTTAGTGTAGGCACCGCTCGATTTGAGCCGTTTGCCACCAGTGACACGAAGCTTTCCATCAATAATCTCCTTCACATACATCCCTTCAGAAGACAGCAACTGTTGGCTTTTCCGAGGGAGATAGCCACTGAAATCTTCGATACCAGGCCTTAGTGATACTATGAGTGAGCTTGTGAATTCCCATAGAGAGTGATGTTACTTTCTGTAAACTGGTGCTCATCTATTTGTGCCGTGTTGATCATCACTGATCCCCAACAAACAAGTTGACATGACCGCCAGCCTGCAAAAGATGCAGCCAACCAATCAAGCTGGAGACAAACCAGATCCAGAGGCAGCCACAGCCAGCAGCCAGAGACGCCACAGCGAGAGTAACCAGAACCGGAGATACCAGAGCTGGAGATGACCGATGTCCGAAAGGAGTCTGGCCAAAAGATTTGCGCAGTCAACCGTGGCTGGATTATTGTCCACAAATTTCCGGAACTGACCTCCATCCCAGACCTAAAGCTAGCTGCTTGATGTTTCATATCAAGACGATACGCATCGACATGAATCGGTCTGCTTGAAGGTACCCCAACATCACATCGCTGCTGGGAGGCCGCGCTGCATTGCGCAGACACGTTCCAGCTATTCACTAAGATGTTGGCACGACACACAGGTCTACCTCTTCGACCACACAAGGAGCTACAGATTGGCTACGAGAACACTACCCAGGATCTGTGCATGCTGCTGATTCTGCTCTTTACCTGCATAGGGAAACCTATATAAATATAATTATATTAAATATGGTTTGCACACCTCATAATTTAATTCTTCAGCCAAAGGGCCACGTGCCAAAGAGCTGTGTAGGTTTCGGACACCAGTGGTTGTAGCTTCCCATCCACAAACGTTTGAGGAAGGCAGGAGCCATGTTGTGAAGTGTATGAGCGATATAAGGGCAATCTGGTAGACAGGATGACTGCGGTTGTTCCACCTCAAGATGCCAAACCCAAAAAATATGTTGAGGATAGGGTGACCATTGAGGTAAATAAGTTGAGCAACATGTTAAACACACATTGTAGATAAAAATTGCTAACTAGCCGAGACACACACCAATATACATTCATAATGGTGCACACCATAGCCAACATAGCCCATCTACAGGCTATGATGTTTCCAACGCAGACACTCGGCACATCCTCATTGCCAAAGATACCCTTGGAGGATCTCCTTTCCGTAGTCGCAGCACTGATCCATATCCAACTCAGTAAAGGCACGCATGGTGATGGGTGTCAGGAAAGGCACTGATGGTGATAAGTGTCAGCATCTTAAGGGATGCCCAACCCCAAAAAAATAGTTGTTGAATCAAGATCATCATGATGCCGTCCCAGTGATTATTACTGCATCATCCGAGTCACCTGTTGCAAGGGTTTCCTGACCAGCAAAGACCATTCTCCCGGATGCGCAAGACTTTAGTGAGAGCCAATAAAAACCTCAGATGTCAATGGAGCTAGCTGAATCATTATCGACTCATGATGGTTGAATCGCATAATAGATACATCCAAGTAACCCCTGCGTGGTTGTGAAGTCATGCATCTTGTTTTTCAGCTGGTCGTAGCCCCGGCAATCTATGCCATCCAGACCTGATTTATTGGAAGAAATTCTCAGGAAATGATATCGGACCAGTTGCATGATTGTCATTGTGAAGAAAGTGCTGGGGTTCCCACGGCATTGCCGAGTAAGCTCAGCATTTCCAGAGAAAAGCTCACACATATCGATGTCCTCGGGGGAAAGCTAGAAACCGCTTTGGTGATTACTCGAGATTATGATTGCATCCCAGAAATAATTCAAGGTTTAACCACTATCGAAACTTTCAAAGAACTCAACATCATTACCTTCAACATATCCTGGACAAGGCTCTCGCATCGTGCCATGAGGCCGATCAGCCAGATAGCATTGCTGGCAGTAATCGATCATATGCACCCTGAGACGGATTGCACCAGTCCGATTGAGGGTTGTAGTCTACATAACCCTTGGGGTACTGGAGGTGTGCAATAGTGATATAAATTGTAGTGTACATACAGGTTTTTTTTCTATCATATTTAAATTGGTTTCTGATGTAGTTCTATAAATATCTAGTCTATACATGTCAACTGCCGAGGCCTCGTGTACACATTTAGCTGAGGAACAGCAGCAAAGGCGCTCCGTAGAAGAGCAAGGCTTTGACCTTTCCCTTGCTCAAGAGGCGAGGCATTGTCACAGGGCGAAGCGATGCGGCGGTGTCACCCGTGGTTTGGAGCTGGAAAAAAACTAAGTCAAAAAGACAACATCCCTTCAAAGTGACAACTGGTCGACACAGGCTGCCATATTCCAGTGTGATGTTCAGATCATCACTGCAGTTGTTTTTTGAAGGCTGTGTGGGTTGACATCGCCACTTAGTTACAAGATTCTTCACTGATCACATTGAATTTCATTATCAGCCTGAAACTTTTTTTGACACTCGCGCTGAATGTTCTGGATTTGGATTGCCAGCATGGTAACGGCCCACGTCCCCAGCACACTCTCGAAGCTACAGAGTGTGAACTATAGGGCCTCATCAATCAAAATTACGAATCCACCGCAGCACTTGGATGCCTTTGAGAGTTGGAACATATGAGATTGCATACATGCTTGTATATGGTAATTAAATCCACATGTGAACATGAGGTATTGAAATTCAACATACTCCCAGAAGCACCAAGCACTAATTGGACCAGCCAGCTAGATTTTTGCTTTATCATAGGCAGCGCTCCAACCACCATGTCGCTTCACCGATAGAGTCGCCCCCAGCTTGGCATTGATGGGAACATCATCATCCTTGTTCACGACCTTGGTCACATAGATTTGCCCAACCGTCCACCTTAGCGGATTGCAAGCATGGGAGGCGCTGCGGCTCGAAGGGAAGACATCCCAAGTTGAGATGTCCGAGCTCCCAGATTCTCTTGCTGGGACAAAAGTTCAGTGGTGTGGTTAGGAATTTCTGAAGGAATTTCTAAAACTTACAGCTAACTTTCAGCCAACATCTAGTTAATTCAAGGGACAGGATGCCGATGGTGCTGCAACCCAAACAGTTCTCCGGAGGCTTCAGGGTGAACGACTTCTTGGTGTCCACATTCTCGGGGATATCGATTGGCATAGCTCGGATTTCAGCTTCCTTGGGCAATAATCCAGACCACCAAGCCACATATGTGTTAAGGGTATTGTTATGTGTAACCACACACAAATTTGATTATGATCTAGCGATCCCCTTTAACAACATTAAAAAAAAACAAAACTATACACAATAACAAAATGCCTAAAATTAACAGCTAGAATCCTTTCTCCTCCACATTTCCTTGAGAATGGGGTCTTCCTTGGTAGCATCCTTGGTGACATCCTTGCTGACATTGGCATCCTTGGGGCTATCCTTGGTTTCACCTTTTTCACAAGGTGTCTTACCCCGACACCGCTTGGTCACAACCGCTGCATCACCGGCTGGTTCCTTTCCATCCTCATCATGTTGCTGCTTGCCTCTTCCCCTTCCCCTTCCACGCCCCTTTCCACGACCCTGGGTTTTCAACACTTGCTTGATAACCTTTGGGTCTTGGGCTGCCTTTTCAACAAGGGCTTGGGCCGAGGACACACGGGCGGCCTTACCCCTGGCCAGCTGGGCTGCGTACACATCAGCCATCTCATCCCCATCGGCCACCTCCTTCAGAAGCTCAGCATCCTCCACCGACAGCTCAGGTGGAACAACCTCCAAGGGAGCATGGTCCTCGGGAGCCGAGCTGGGAACGCCTGGTTTCTGATGGAGGTACTGGTTTGATGGAACTTTTATATGATAACATTAACCTTAATGAAGCTAGTTTCCCAACCCTCCAATGGAAGTCCTTCATAGCCTGACGCCGATCACTGGCAGGAACCATAGTCTTCTCACTGGCAGGAACCACAGTAGCCATAGAGATCGCGTCATTGAGATCAATGTCCAATGGAAGAGTTTGAACATTGTCGGGGATCACCTCAGATATGTTGAGGATTCATAAATATCACTGTGAATAACCGAAACAAAAACTCATATGAATTTAATACCTTGAAGGCTTGCGGTTGGGTCCAAGTTACAGTCTTCACAGCTTGAGTAACCCTGATATCTTCTGGGGCACATTGATCAGCCACTGGAGCAACATGGACTGACTCGGGAGATCCAGAGGTCACCGATCCATCTGTCAGATCCTCCAAGGGGCAAATGATTTTGTGAACAAAGTCCAATTTGATACACAAATCATCAGTGGGTTCATAATGGATCACCCATCCCAACTCTTTGATAAAACTAATTTCAATGTGTTGGTTAATTGCATAGATGCACTTAAACAGAAACATCTCCTCACTCGAAGAATTGGCCGTAGCACCATCGATTGCAGCTTCAATAGATTGCTCCGGTGAAGAACCTGTTGTCTTAAGCTGGGATGGATTGAAATGCAGAGCCAAAGTTGAAATTCATGTGATTTTGTTACTTTAGTAATTCGAACATACTTCTTAAACGGAGAGGATGGATTGAGATGTATATAGGATCGATAATGAAGTTTCCATGATTATGGTGGCATCGAATTTGTGCAACAGTCCCATAACATTTCTTAACGATACCTCCATCAGAAACCAGCTTGTGGATGAACTGCTTCAAGAACTGGATGCGCTTGCTGCGGGAACCATCGGAGCGCTTGCACAACAGCAGCGCGTGCACCAGCAGAATCCGCATGGTTGGAGCCTGCGACTTCACCCAGTCCTGGCGACAGAGTGGCTTGTCAGAGGCTGCGATCACTGCGCTGCGCGCAGAGGGCATCAGCGACGCGTCGCAGTTGAAGCGCGTCACGGACTAAGAGCTAAACAACTTACTGACGAAGCATGGTCACCGCTTCACATTGGGCGACCTCTCCAAGTTGAGACATTGGCCCATGAAATGGATCTGCTTGAGTATTGCGACTTGATTCCGCATGAGTCGAAGGAATTGGGACAACCTTGTTGACGGATTCTTGGATCCGGAAAACAACAGGATTTTGACAGCGCTAGATCCGCCCTCGAGCTCAGAAGTTCTACGACGTGGCCATCCGCTTACATCTATAACCCTTGAGGTGCTTGACATCCTGATCGGCTCCCTGTGTTCCCCCAATCCGTTAATGGTCCTTCAGTTCTTTCGCTTTTGTGAAGATGGCATACCGCTTACCCAGCACCAGAAGCACACTCTTGTGGATGCCCATGTTCGGGATAGTGGCACCACCAAAGCTTGCGAAGTATTCCATTACGAACTCCACATGCGCTTCAACCTCATTGGGAAGGATAATCACCGATTCATATAGTATTGTGATGGTTCATGTATATGGAAGGTTGACTTAGTACTTTGAAAATTATACACTGATGAAGAGAAGGATGCCTGAGCATGTTAGCCGTGAATCACTCGGGATATGTTTCACTTAAGTTTTAGTGTTTTTATTTTTTCTTGTACGTTAAATTTCACCGGTGTAGATCAAAATGATAGTGTCAGGAATCATCCCCTATAGGTTGCCCTGGGAATCGATAATCATCAATGTGGCACATGCTACATCCAACATCGGGATCTCTAGGCCAAGTTACAGCTACACTGCTGTCAGGTCCCATATCCGTAGGCATCTTCAGCAACACCTTGGTCTTGCGGATCTCATCGATGTTCTTGGTGAAGAAGGAATTCAGAAAGTCCTGCAGAGGCTCATGGTCAGATAACTTAGCATTGATAGTTTCATCCTTCATATTCAAAATAACATCAGGCAAATGGTTGATGGATGTAGAAATCTTTCAGGCTGATTAACTTTAGAATCTTGATAAATGAAATGTGTTCATTTTGTGTATTCTGCTGATGCACCCAATCTCCTCCAAGATCAGCTTCTGCGACTGCTGCGCTGTCATGGCGGCACCAAGGAATGCAACCGTGGAGCCGGGAAGAGCTTCGGGTCTTGGGCAGTGGCTCCAGGGCCTCCTAGCTCCCGACTGCCATCGTCCCATCATAATCATTATCGTCATCATCATCATCATCATCGACATCATCATCCCATTAAGATCAGAATCTTCTGGGTATCAGCCGCAAACACTGCACAGCAGGGCTGTAGGGGGAATCGCACCTGCCCAGTAGCCCATAGGTCCAAGGCCAGCATCGCCAGATGACCCACGGACACCATCACCCTCCGATCGCTGCGCTTTAGCAGCCTTAAGCTTTGCTAAGTGGCGCTTCATTGAACACCACTAACTGAAAAGTGCCTTAATGTGATGAGATCATATCAGAATAAGTTCTTGAATCACCATCCCAGCCTTTCATTGGCTTGTTGATGCAAACAATTCATGGCTCAGTGCCTGATGTATTGAGTTAATCCCAAGTGAAACATCCTATGATCCTTGAGGCGGCGATGTGCGTACCCTGGAAACCACATACATTTGCGGTACTTTCAACGGACTCCATCAAATGACGATGAAATTTGAGATCATTGCCCACGATAGTGAAATCGTGCTATCATACTGAAAATGTGCACATTGTTGATCATCGATCCCTAGGGATAGACTAGGAATATTTGGTACCTTTGTTCCAAAACCAACCATGAACTAATAGATTAGCATGATCAATGACTTGGATTGGGTTGATGAGAACAGTGGCAGCAATAAAAACAGTGATAGCAGCAACAAAAGTATGCACAAGAAGTTATAGGAATATACAGGAATGAAATATAAAACAATGAGTCTAGGAAGGAGAGGCAAGGATTGATATGTTTAATCGGCAATACCTTTAATGTATGATCATTGGCTGCCTTCATGTTTTGCTTGTCAAGCTATGTCCATACCTTCGACTGCAAAAATCTGACATTGAAATGGATCCAAATGAAACACCACCTGATACAAGCATCAGCAAGAAATAATGCACAGCCGAACATGTCGAAGGGTACCTTCCACTGGACTATGCTTTGCACTTGATACTCCACCCCGTAGCAAGTAGATTCTGGTTCAAGTGCAACAACGCATCTGTTGCTGAATTGTCCTAACCAAAATAAACTAACCCACATTCAGCAGCCTTGCTGCAGGCTCAGCTTCGTTTGGTTCCCGTTCACATCTGCTGTGCCAGTCCCTTTGTATCTCAAGCGTCGCGTTTGAAGCGCCGATGTGCGCGGCTTGGAGCGATCCGCATCGCAACCTCCTTGCGGAGTGAGTCTGACTGGAGCTCCACCCATACCTCCAGCACCCCACAACCTCAGTCGCAGGAATGATCCAAGGTTTGCAGCCCTTAAGATAGTGATTAATAACTGTGCTTAACATAGTGGATGGCATCCTAATATCCTCAACTTGTCATAGCACATATGATTGATAAGCGAGTAGCCATGATTTATAACATTTCATAGTGGTAGATCCATATGATCAGACCAGTGTGGATGGTACATCATCAACTCAGCTTCCCAAGAAATTTGAAGACTAGCCATCAGCTAGCCACTTCCACTTCCAGCTTCTTAGTCCAATTCTCACTTCCAATCAGCGAACACCAACTCCATTTCCACCGACCATCATCATCACCAACCACCACCAACCATTTTCAACCATCATCAAGCCATACTTAGTTCAAGCATCTTTTACCATCATTAATCAAAAAAATCCCAGGGTTTCCCCGACTATTAACCATCATTGAACCATCATTTACCATCATTTACCATCGTTCTACCATCCTATACCCATGATTTTGCCACCATTAAACTATCATGCCGTCAACCATCATGAACCATCATGGCTAACCACTCACCACGCACTACCACGCAGCTTCACGCGGACTCGTTGGTTCTTCTGCTGCGTCCAGCTGTAGCTCTTCATCTCCCGGCGTCCGACGTTGCCGTCCACGGCCACCGCGTCGCCGCCACAGAGAAGGGCACCGCGTTGTCGCGTCGGAGCGCTCCGAGCGCCGGAGGTGAACGGGGACACCTGGGCGGGTGCGGGAAGGCGCCAGGTGGGGGGGAAATCAATGATCAACATGGTGATTTAATGATGGTTAACTGATGTTACCATGGTTTAATGATGCTTAAATGATGGTTAAATGATGGTTAAATGATGGTTAAATGATGGTTTAAATGGGTGTTTCTCTAAATAGGGAGCCCCAAAAAAATGGTTGGTTTATTCCTATAGATGACTAATATTGGATGATTTGGGGGTAGCCCCATTTTGAGAAACCACCAATTGATGGCTAAATGATGTAAAATGATGATTTAATGATGGTTGAAGGATGGTTAACCAGGGTCAATCATGACCGGCTGATTAATTCAACACTGATGGTTGAAGGATGGTTGAATGATGGTTTACATGATGGGTAAATGATGGTAAAATGATGATTGAATGATGATTAAGATAATCCTTGAATGATGGTCGAAGGATGAGTTACATGATGGTGAACAGAATCGTTGAAGGATAGCTAATCAGGGTGAAACATGACCAGCTGATTAATTTGCTTGATGATGATGAGAGCTTCGCAATTGATCAACCACGGTTTCCCCTGGTGGTGACTACTCGCCTGGGTGCTGAAAAACTAGCAAGCACATAGTTGGGTCCATAACTAATACGCCAATTAGTTTGGTGAAGGAATAATGTTGGTTTCTGATTAGTGTAACCCCCCCAAAGGTAATGAAAATAGATGAAACCAACAGGTAGATACTAATCAGAAACCAACATTAAGTATCAATGTATAGGACCAGCTGCGTCATTGATCATCTGACCATCATGGTGAATATTGCTATTTTAGAACAAACAATCACCATCAATGATCAATGTCAATTTCTGGATTGATGGAAAACAATGGATAACATGAAAGTGAGAACTCATGATGGTCAATAATGCCAAATCATGGCACTAATTTCTGACTATAAGTAACAGGAAATCTGACGTAGCTGGCTGGACTATCCACCATTGAAAAATGGTTTAGCTACTGAATCTAGTGAACCAATAGCTATTAAGAAAAAACATACTATTGATCAAGAAAACAAATCATGGTTGACGGTTGCTAAGACTGATCAACAATTGTCCAATGCTACCATATGTTTGTGAATATCTTAACATGAGCAATAATGGTCCTGGCAAAAATTAACCAGTATGGCAAGAACCATGACAGTGATTATTGATGCTTAGACATAATCATTAAATAACATGGTTAACAAAAATTGAAGATCTTATTTGACAGCCAAGAAGTATGACATATAATAAACAACCAAAATGTAATTAACAGTAACAATGAATCATTTACATCATTTTGTGGCAAACAATAAGAACACAAATGGTTGCCGCTCCGGTTGACGACACTGTGAACGATGGTAGATCATAATTCACAGCAATAAAAACGGCTGGTCATGGTTGGTGATAATGGTTGACCATTTACCATGGATAGCAACCCAAAAAAAGGTCGACAAGCACTACAATGGAATCTTGACAGTTCATGCTGGTTTCTCAAAATGGGGGACCCTCCAAAATGACTGGTTTATTTCCAGAAATGATCAAAGAACTGGATGATTTAGGGGTACCCTAATCTATTTCGAGCAACCCCTCATGATCAAAATGGCCACGGTAACAGGGTCCTGCGCCTCAGGCATCGTCGACGCCGTTGGGGTCGTTGCTCCTGCTGGTTCCGCAATCGCATCCGTGGCCGCTGCCAGAACAGAGCTGCCCGACGCGTCAGGTGTCATCCAACCCTTGGCCTCTGAGGGAGCCCGGCGCAGGGCTAGGGGGTGCATTGACTTTCCCTCATCTCTGTGACGACTTGTTCCCACAAACGGTGCTACCTACATCCCAACTAATAATTAACAGGGAAGCAACCAGTAACTTTACCAGTAGTGGTGTTACCAACCAATAACTTACCCAAAATGGTGGCTGAGGAAATGATGGTGGTTGGGAATGATGGTCATAGCCGCGGACGAACTGACGAGCGCCTGTTGGCTGTGAATATTGACAATGGATCGTTCCTGGTTGGAACCCCAGGATGTATGGGTATGTAAAACAAAGTAACCAATAATAACCCACCAACAAATGATCATTTTGCGAGGGAACCATTGGTTTTGGGGGTAACGTCATAGCTTGGCTCATACCAACTTCTTGGTATCCTCAGCTGGTTGTTGCCTCCAGGATGTATATCACTTGTTCTACCCCTGCCTCGAGGCAGTCCCGGAAACCAGCGGACCGCGCTGTGTTTGGTGAGACCGAGCACCCCAACATCAAAAGTCGCCAGCAAGGCAATCGTATACATATGAGCTGTGTCGTTTGTGTAATACGCATATTGCAGTGAAATATTGAAAAACACCGCTAGTTGTAAGTGCACATATGCGTGAATTGATTTACTTTTGCAGCTGTGTATCTTGTGTTTCTGTAAATATGATCCATACGACGTACATATACCTAGCAGTAGAGGTATGCACATACGTGTAATTACAGTATATATCAATTTACCTCTGCAGGTTGCGTATCTACATAGTTGAAAATCATCTGAACACAGTATATTGTAATTACGTGGTTTCTTGAAATATGAAACCCCTCAAAAAGGTTTGTCTAGTACTAAAATGTACTAAACGTGTCTAAAAATGATTATTAACCGATGATTTGAGGGATCTCCTATATTGAGACACACCATTAATCAATGACTATTGATTGGTACTGTTGTTTTGTCCTTACTGATCAACCGTTATGAACGAACGCGGTTGCTTGTGTTGGTAACGTTGATGCAATTGTTGACTGGTACATGGCAGTGGGTCAAAAACCCCGGCACCCCAGTTCCCCCTTCATTAACCAGCTTGTTTTCCTACAATTGTTGTTGGTCAATAGACCCCTGTATTGATTGGTTAATATTGGCCCATAGCCACATGTGCTCAGCCTACCGGCCGGCCATGCGCGTCGCGCCTGGTAAAGCACCAATAGCGCTGCGATCGTCGTCGTCACCAGGACTGCCACCTGCAGGCACCGGGCGCAGCGTGGCACCCAGCCACGACGGGCGCTCCGAGGATCATCTCCGCTGCGTTGCATTGCAGGAAAATCGTCCTCGGATCAATGGAGTGACCATGACTCACCAAATGTTGAGGTGCTCAAGGATGACGGCTAGCTGTTATTGATGATCAATCAGGAGCACTTTCTGAAAGGTTGGTTTTACTGCAATGGATGATCGAGCGTGGCCATCTCACTGGTAGACATAAGCGTTTTTTTCTTTGGGTCTATGTCTACCAGTGAGATGTCTACCAGTGAGATTATCCACTGAGTTATCCAGTTGGGGGTGGGACCTTGTGCTCTATCATCTAAGAGTTATCCAACTGGGGGTGACGCTGTTCATTCTGTGGGATCTTGTGCGAGGACCAAACACTGGATCAATGGTTTGGGTGTCAATACATCAAGCTCTCCACCACTTGAATGATCAGGATTAAAACCATGAGGAACCAAATGTGTTGTGTAGCATGCTATGTATGTAAATAAAAATGTATATACTGTATATATGCAATTGCATATATGTTTCTGTACATCTAATCTATATATATATATATGTATGCATATGTGTAATATATACGTATATGTAAACATAAATATTTATATATATATATATTTATATATACATACACGGTACTGTCATGTATTGTCTCTACTGAAAACATCAACCATGAACATTTAGAGTCAATCATCTGATTGGCATGGCCCGGTTGAAATGAATTCACATAACCACCGGGATAACACACGCTGCAGTCTCAAGGATTGGGCAACTTGACCTACCTCTCCCAGGGCTGATCATGGCCAGTCCATGACACCACCATGACAGGGTGGGCAGCTGGAGCCAGCAACGATCCAAGAACTGGCTAGTGGTTGACATCCCACTGGTGGGTGAACATCCTGGGGAGCACTCACATTCGCCAGCAAGAAAAATTGCGTTCAAATAGGGGGTACCATGGTTTTGCATCCAAACGATACTTCTTTCGGCCAGTGCTCCGTCGTTCAAAACACATTGATTGACTGAAAGGGTTTCAGCACCATCTTCATGACTCTTCAGAGTAGCACCACGACAATGATCCATGCACAATGTTTTAAGAAAAACATGGTTTGCTTTCTCAACCAACCGGTGCTTCGGCGTGGTAGTCTTTGCATCTGCCATCATCCAAGCAGTAGCTTCGACATAAAACGGCACCTCCAGCCTCCAACTTGGTTTCAAATGGAACTGATGGCAAGGCACGTCATATTTCTTAAATCGGCTAGCTGGTATGGTCAACTCCAGTTATGTAGACAAACCCATCTGTACATAATGTTTCTCCACAATCCAGTGTTTTGGGTAGTATCTTCCTTGTTCGTAGCATGGAAACAAAATGATGTATGGGGCATCGCAAATTACGTGGTGCTCCTGGACCAAATTAAGATTGTAATGCATGAAAAATCTTCACTGAGATAGCACTAGGGATACGGACAAACACAGAATCACACAAAGGCAAGAAGTAGAACAACCTATGCATGTAAATATACATAGGCTGCCTAGATTCTATTATATGTGCAAATGGGCAACAACAACAAACATCTTAATCATTTTGTGCAAATGCAAACATATGTACATATGTGTATTGTGTACCCATGCACATAGTGACATATGTGTGCAATATATTGACCACATGTAAAGGGTACAAACATGACAAGAACTATGAACATGATATCTGTTCTTACGTGGGACTTCTTGGCTTCTTGTAGATACATGTGCATACTCATCAATAATATTTATCCCTCCAGCAAACCACACATCATCATCTTTAGTGCAAAAACTCGTATTTATGTGATGCTCCAACAGAATCCTACTTGCAAATAAATAAATACCCATACATATGTACGTCAGCATTCAATTATATACTTTCATTACTGTATAGAAATATGTTTGACTTTTTACACATGTATGTATGCATGTAGGCCAGCAAATACCACCCAAGAATGATCCTCCACTCTTCTGAGCTCAGCTGCTCCCTGTTCCATCTCCATGGTTTCCAGCGGATCTGTCAGAGCTTCGTTCAGAGTGGGCTCCATCATGCGGAGAAATGCGCGTGGCTGTCGTGTTGCGCGGCTGCAAGGCAGGCAAAAAAATGTATACAACGATCAAATGATGCAGTGAACCCTGTAGTAGATGAATCCAGTACATATAATGAATCACGTATACATTGAATCATTCAGCAACCAGTGAACGACTATTATAATCTTATATATATATATATATGTACACAAACTACACCGGACTACCTTTTCGTGGCGAATGATGAATCGTTGGTGGAGCAACATTTGATCTACTTCCCCACAGGCACTGCCAGGGATTCGTGCAAGAGCCATCACTGGAGACCGGCAGGACGATTTTGGGCCACTAAGATGGCCGCTGGTGTCCGCGCTTGGAATGAGAATTCTAGGATTCTTTGTGGGTACAAAGCGATGCCCCCACAGTTTGAAGCTGGTGATTTGATTCGAGATTTAACCAAGCTAGCATGTGGGTGTTTCTCAAAATAGGGGTACCCCCAAATCATCTAGTTTAGCTATTAAGCATTCATAATGGTAAGCCAATCATTTTTGGGGATGCCCTATTTTGAGAAACCACCATATCTATCCATATCTACCGTTTGCCTGGTATTTACCCTGTTGAACTACCGGAAGTGAACAGTTCCTGGGGGGCATCACTTCGTCTCTAAATGTGGGACAACTAAATTTGTGGCTCCCAGCTATGATTGTGAAGATTGACGATGCGCTTGGAAATAGATCATGTGACGTCCTAGTACCGCGATGATTGGCGACTCGAGTGCTGCAGCTGCCCAGGACGCTGCGGTGCGCTACCATAAAGTGACCAAGTGATCATTGGCGACCAATGCTATGAACAATGCTAGGATGTCGGACAGTGCTATGAAACTCCAGTCATGGCGAGGTGCGGGTGAGGTATCTCCAATGATCACTTTATGACTCACTATGATGATTACTATAGAATGTGTACCTGGGACATGGACAATGCTATGAAACTCCATCCGCACCTCCCCTGATCCGGGCGAAGGTTGATGACACTAGGCTGGTTGTTTTTCACGCCTGAAGAGGTCCATAAAAATTTGGAGTATCTGCCATCGAGAATATCAGCACCACTAGTCCTTGGCTGTTAGATCCCTTGCTAAAAGTCTAACTTTTAGTTGCTATATAGTAAATCAATCATATCCCAAAACAGCTAAAAAGCTAAGTTGCATAGCTGTAACCCACCCAGTAGTCTGATGTTTGGTCAAGGTATTTACCATGGCTGGTTTAAAAAAAACATCGAAATTGGTTGATACTTGGATATGCAACCCCACGGCTCGTAAGTGGTCCCAATTCCCATGGTCATAAGCGGGGTTCGTTCAGCTACCAAACATAGGGCGTAACTAACCATGGTGAAGTAACCCCACCTGCACATCCAAGTATGGCAGGGCCAAAGCAACCACTGTGGCGTCGGTCTTAACATCACCGTGAAGCTAGCAGTAGCCTCTGGGACTCCAAGGCCAAGGGTCTGGAGAGCAGCGCCTTCATCCCCCTCAGATGTTGGGCTTGTTGTGGACTCGTGGGTTGGTTAGTTGGGTAGTTGGTTGGTTGGATAGTTGGTTTTCAGGTGCTTGAGAATAATCCTGAAGCAAATAAAATGAAATGAATTTGGATCATCTTCGATGGATGAACTTGGTAAAGAAAATATGACAGTGATATTTCATGATGTTTCAAGATGGCAACAAATAATGCATCACTCTTCGTCAGATCATGGTATGGAAATGCGATAGTTTAGTTTCCACATATGCGGGGCATGTTTGGTAGTGGTGTTGGTACAAGCAATCATAATTATACTTAATTATTCGAAGAGATCCATAACCAATGAATACCTCGGCATGTAACTAAATACGATGGGGACAAACAAGATCATGCGTGACCAAACAAACTTTAGCAGCAAACTTCGAGTTGCGGACAAAAACACTACAGCCGTGGGTTTGTCGATGGCCATGGCGTGACCCCCGCTTCCTGGTGGGTTTCCCTATGGTATCCTATGATGATCATTTGGGGATAGTTGAGGGGTACCATCATACATGTTCCAGGTTCTGGGTGCACCCCCTCCCCCCACCCATGGCCAGCGAACCGGGAGCCGGGAACATTTTTACACTGCTCACAAGGTGGGGATAGATATAACTATAGGTACTTAAATGGCTTATTAATCAACTTATAACTAGGGGGCACCACCTTGCAGCTATCCAGGAACCCCTGATTTGGGGTAGCCACAGCAGCTACACACCGGTGATGTCGCCCAGGCACGTGGGGAAGCATAGCTTTGGCTCGATCTTTTTCTTGGCGATGTGTTTGCAGGGTTCTCATGCCTGAGGGGCCAAGCTTTAGGGTCCAGTGCCATCATGACATGGGGCACCATCAGCTTTCATGTTGGTAAGTCACACGGATGTTGACCAATGCTTGATGATTATATGCAAGATAGATTATACATACAGTTGTATATGTATATATATATATATACATACATAAACATATATATACACATTCATGTTGGAAGGTCACACGTTAGTCATGCTGACCAATGCTTAGTAATTTCAAAATAGATTATTGTGTAGTTCTCACCGGGGTCCACTGAAGGAAGTCAAAAAGTCGAACCCAACATCTATTTTTTTGCTTTTCAAATGATTCTAGAACATATATCAAAACCATCGAAAATACACAGAAAAAAAAAACATGACTTGGAGACAATACTTCGCTTACCGCATATGCAAGTGGATGAGCTTGCGCATCATCTGACACGTTGAGGTACAGACAAATATATGTATACAAAAATAAAGAACATATTAAACATATATGTAAATATCTACAATCTCATGTGTTCTGAAATTGGGACCCCCAAAATCATCTTTGGTTACTAGTTTTGAGCAAAAAACACCATCCACTCTTGGGGGGATTCGCTATTTTGAGAAACACCCATATTGCCAAATGCACCACATCAACTCATAATCCTTCCTGGTAAACATTGCCAACCACAACACCTGATCTTGAATTCCACTGATGACTTTGGGATAGTGCAATGATTGACGAATGGCTAAGTCTGGCAAAGGTGACAGGACATCTGCTTCTGGCAAAGGCGACAATACATTAGCCATTGAAGCTGAACAGCCGCAAGCAAAATGACTCTCATTGATCCCACAAATGCTTGCCGCAAAGACCTACACGAAACCATCCAAATTGATGCTTTGACCACGTGAAGACCCGAGTTTCCAGCCTACATAATATCTCTTCCCGTCATTTTGCAAGCGAGTGATAGGAACGAATCATGTGAACCATCATTAATCATCCACCATCATTATCCACTAGTCATTGACCGGGTTTTGATTACCGGTCTTCATCAAGCAATCATCAATTTAACCATTACTACGACAAATCATTGGTTATCCACCACCATTAACCATCATTGTCCATTGGTAAAGAAGGTGTTCGTTATGAAAACCATTAGTCAGCTAAATCACATTTGTCATTAGACATCATTAGTCAGCTTCTCAACCAAATTATAACCATCCATTCAACAATTACAAACCAGTACCAGCCACCTGGATTCGCAGGCTAAACCGTCATTAGTCACCAATCACTAACCACTATGAACTGATCATTGACCAACTGAAGCACTTCCTAAGCAGAAAACATTATGAATTATGAACCAGTATTACCAACCAATTTATTTTCGGGGCAGTTTTCTCTTCTGTTCCCAGCTATGCTCAAGCCGCACCCGCTGCTTGCCTGACGCCAAATCACCTTGGCTTGCTGGGTGATGAATGTGAAGGATGCCATAACTTGGGTGGAACAGCCATGATTTATAGATGGTTTACCTATTCAAAATGGTGTTTTGAACAAGTTTAGTGATGGGTTCAATGATGGGTGAGCTGGCAAACAAGCCGGTGACTAGGCTGGTTCAGGATGGTTAATCATATCTGGACATAGCCAGCAGTGACGAAAAGGTCCACTAGGGCAAGGCTATAGCCATGGAGTCAAAGACTTGCCAGCAGCCGGCAAGCAGCTTCGGTTGATGGATGAGCAGGATAATGATGTTGGGATGTTCACCTACCATCACCCGTTTTTTGGATGGTTGATTATGACAAAAAAAGCTAGGACCCAGTACATCCATGCACTAAGATGATGGTGAAGTGATGGCTTAGTTCAAGCAGCATTGCACCTGGAAAATGCTGTTGGGGGTCTGTACACCTGGCTTTTCTCTGTGCCAGAACTCCTGGGATCTGAGGATTTCACTCTTTTGCTCATCCAATCACCAACCATCACCAACCATAAACCTCACCTATCATTCCCCACCTTAGCCCATCCTTACCGGTCCCCCCCGGGGTCCCCATGGGTCGTCCCCATGGATTGCCGCTTCCTCCAAGGCGCTGCCCATCTGATGGAGCCTTCGTAGGTCCATGGCACGCGCCGAGCCGCGCAGCTTGGCCACGCCCTTCACCAGCCTCGACGGCAGCCACCGTGGAAGTCGCGACCACGGATGCAGGTGGCCGTTGGCGTTAAGGGGGGATTTGTTGAGGATTGGTATGTTGAGTGGTAGGTTGAGTGGCATTTTTTGGGCAGATAGTTTAGATATTTCATATATTTTGTAGTTTGGATTGGTAGTTTATATATTTATAGAAGTCATTTGGTACGATTTGTGTAGTCGACAGTTTAGTTTAGTTGACTGGCAGCTGAGCTAACGATCTATACTGGCAGTACTGGCACGATGAGTTTGTAGCTGTTTGAGATTGGTAAAGTTGACTACGTAGATGCTTCGTAGCTGCTTTGTTTTTGTGCCAAATGGGCATGTGCGTTTTTGTACACATACTAATGCCAAGAAGAAATGTGATACAGGATCAAAATCATCTTCACTTGGGTTGTCAAATGACCATGGGATAAGAATAGTATGGTAAAACAGAAAATGGTGATGAAATTTGTGTTTCACCGGATCAAGGCGTTGGATGAACAAGAAGTGTACCAAACACTTGTCGGGTGTTTGACAGGAAACAATTAAAAACATACGCAGTATTACATACTTACGATTACACACCGTCATTAGCCATCACTGATCACAGCAAGGATTACTAACCATGGCAAATCTATTTGTTGAATCAATTTTGGGACCGAAGAATACACCGGACCATATACTGTATTTGGTAAAAGCAAAGAAATGCCCTCCCGAACAAAGCTGACGTGAAGGAAGCAAAAAATGGCAGATTCCAGTGGTTGCTGCGGTTGCTGCTGCACGATTCGTTATAATTACAGCTGTTACCGTCTGGTAAACTAACCTGGCTGGCTGGAGAATCCGCCATTTTGCTCGGGAAAAATGTGGGAAGTCATCCATTGAAATGGTGGATCTTCCAGCCAGCCAGGTTAGTTCACCAGAGGGTAGTCCATAGCTACACTCCCATGACCGACGATAACAATTAATCAATCCTCCCAAAAGCGAGCCAACAGCGATACCCTTAAGCCCTGGAAGTGATGGCATGCAAAGAGCATGGCTGGTTGAAAAGAGTACGCGGGTACCCATACATGAACCATGTCCTGAAAACAGAGTGAACATGCCTGTCATTT
This sequence comes from Symbiodinium kawagutii, assembly GCA_009767595.1. Taxonomy (NCBI): domain Eukaryota; class Dinophyceae; order Suessiales; family Symbiodiniaceae; genus Symbiodinium; species Symbiodinium kawagutii. Next base: position 598,189 of record VSDK01022257.1, on the reverse strand, counting down.
TCATTCGCCGGTGATCGTTCGTGCGTGCAGCTTTCCGAACCAATGATTGTTGTCAACTGTCAGCTCAGGATTGACATATGCTTATGAGAACTGGCAAGAACCAAACACCTTGGCCGTTTACAACCACGTCCCATATATCTGAGGGATATGATCCATGATGTACCTCCGATAAATAGACACATCATGATTTAAGCATTGTATTATATAGCATCATCACTACGCTCAGTACAATCTTCGTACTAAACACAGCATTGTTTCAAGCGTGCTGGCTTTTAAGGTCTGGTCTTGTGCCACATTATAAATCATCTAAAACAGCACACGTCTTAAGTCTTCTAACTTATAAGCCGTATTAAGCGACAGTAATTGAGTTAAAGCAGCAAGCTGCGTGTCTTGTAACCATCAACTCACCACTTTTATACAAACAAATCATCTAAAAACACCAAAAGTCCAAAGCAGTATTAATAAGCAACATTTAGCAACCATCAATGAACCAGGCAATTTTATCTGGTGAATTTCGAATGAAAATGACCTGGTAAAATTGCAAAATTGATTATTCATCTTAACCATCAAAGCAAACATTTAATGTGGCTATGGGTCAAAACCCTATACTAGCCTATACCCCTGGTTCCCCCATCATTAACCATTGTTTTCCCTCTGAAATTGTTGGTGATTATCCCCCATGAAAGTTGGCTACTTAAAGCCGTGACCCATAGCCACTAATTACCATTGGTTGATCACTTAATTAGTTGATGAGAAATCACATAGTTAGTTAAGATAAACCAGTGGTCATCAACTATTAACAGTAAAGTAACCATTCACCCTCATTCACTACTACACAAACACAACAGCCGTACCGTTCGAGACACTCTTCAGCACTGAGACGTCCATCCTCAGTGCGATCCCTGCGCGATTGGTGACCATCAACATTCACAGGAAAACCCAGGAAACCATAGGAAACCTTATGGTAAACCCATTGGTTGAAAGAAAAAATCCAGGAAAGTGGCTGACTTACCATCATTATCATCATCTATAATGCAAATAGAATCAATAGCCGCAATACGTTGATCATTTTGAAGCAACTATGAACCATAGTGACCATTCAGGATAAACTAATAATTATTGCCCATTGATGACCATGACCATCACCATGATGACCCGTGAGTTAGAATACCATTCCTTGCTGCCAGGGTTATTCAAACTGGGGAAACCAGGGTTCATGGCAGGGTGTGAACCTTTCATCAGCAGCTCGAATGGCTCCCGCTTCATTGGACTGGAAAGGTATAGTGAGGTACCAGTAAAATGTAGGGGGGACTGTAACATCCTGGGCATCAGGATCGCTGCAAGAGCCGCTGCTGCGGTACTGACCCCTAGTGATGTTGAATCCCAGCCATTTGGTTACGGTCCACAACCTGGCAACTCCACATCACTTCCCCTTGGATCGCCAACCCGTGGCTGGCTCCAACCAGATCCCAACCAGCAGAGCCCGGGGCTCTTTGCCATCGTCCAACATTTCGAAGAGTTCGTCCACATCGCTGACGTCGAGGTCCATGGCGGCCAGCCAGATTTTCACCTCGTAGTCTTCCAGGATGCTTTTGAACTCCTGAACCGAGTACCATGGGCCTATGACATCCGTATAGCTATAGTAGAACTACGGTGAGTCATGGAAGAGTTTCACATCCATCACTGGTTGATCTGCGATAATGAGCCACTGGTTGATCCGCATTAACCAGCAAGTATCAGCAAGTATTAGCGATCAACTCGCTGATGCTCCTGCCTGAAAAATAACTGATCAGCGATAACAAGCATCTGTAGGTGAGAATTTGGAGCTATTATAGTGATCATATGGCTATAACTATAATATGGCTAAATTGTTGCTGTGGCATCGTGTACTCATGATGACTGATGATTAGTGTCACTGTTTCAAAACTGCTATCAACCAGCTGATCATCACTTATTTGATCCACAATGGCAAATGATCTCGTTGTTGCAGATCGACTGGAATATGCAAGATTTTGATCATTTTCCATAGTTGGTAAAAACTATTGCAGTATGTGGATCAATTCTTCTGAGATGACGGACCGTCGATAGCCACAGACTTTTGGATGTGCCATATCTTGCTGATCAATCATAACAGTATTTGACGTTCACAATAGAGATTAAATTTCTACTTGTTTTCAAAGTCAAAACTAGTGACTATAGTGATGAAATCTAAAAAATGGTAAGCTGAACCATACTTCTGAGACCATCACTACAACCAACCACCATTCAATTTAACAATCATATCACCCACACAATGAACTACCATCATCAACCATCAACCATCATTCAATCACCATTTAACCATCAAAATACCACCATTTAAGCACATTTTAAGCACCATAAATCACCCCACCATCTCCCCACCCATCTCTCCAGCTGCCACGGGTGGCCCCGCCCCACCGCCACCGCCACCACCCGCGTCCCATCGTCGGCGTCCTCCAAATCCAGGCGCCCGTCGCCGCTGGTGTCGGCCTCGTCGAAGAGCAGCGACATCTTCGCCAGGTGCGCGCGCATGGCGCGCTGCTTCCTACGGAGCGGGGGACCCCGTGGTGGTGCCCGGCCACCACGGGGCGGGGCTGGGCCCCAAGGGGGAGGAAGCCCGGCTACCACCGGTGAGGCGTTGAGATCAGGTCATGGAGTTGGGAAAGGTCAGAGATTTAGACCCAAACTGATACACAATATCAACTAGTTCGAGATTTAGACACTATTGATGGAACCAAACTAGTTGATATACGGAATTTCAATACTTATATATATATATATACATACATACATTTATGTAGTAGGTTTTGGATTGCCAAACGAAGTTAGGGAAATCATCAACTAGTAAATTATGGTAAAATAGAACCTAAGGTCGTAGTTGTGACTATTAAACAGTTCCTGTATTAGTATGTGAGTTTGGTGATGGGTATAGCATAGGAAGAACATGGGTACAACGGTATAACATTGGTGTGTGTATAGGTATGACCTATGTTGGATGCAGAACTACCCATAGCTATATTAGCCTCCTTAAAGAGATTAGCATGGCATAGCTGACTTATCTGAGGTTATATATTTAATAAAACACTATAGCTTCGTATTCATCATTTGGTATTGCCAGTTAGCCATTGCTCAGGGTAGAGCTAGCAGTATACCCTAACATCGGATCAAAGGCAAAAAATAAGGCAACTGAGTGTGACTTAGGCTAGCACAAGTTATACTTTTTCAGTACTTGTAGCAAAGCGGTGACCTAGTTTAAATTCCTACTTGAAGACTACTTTCGGTTTTGACATTTAGTTTCACCAGTCGGCTCTACTTAATTCCTTTGGTTGCAATTGAGATGTGCTTAGGTTATACTTAGAGCATAATTCCTGATTTAGGTAATAAGTATGGTTGGCCACACTTCGCTACCTAAGTTAACTTTAGTTCTACTATATCATATGAGTGTTAGATGCACGTAACTAGTTTACTATTTATGGAACTTTGGTATTGACATGTATTGACTACAGTTTTGGTACATATGATTCAGATTGTGGAACACGGTGAACAACACTTCTTAAACTTACATATAACTAGCGCGTTTGAACCTGTGCGCATCTTACCCAAGACGTCCAACTGCAGCCCACATTGCAGGGATCCCGAACACAGCCATGGTAAGCTCCAACGAACAAGGGTATATGGTGGTTGCTGCCACTCCCCCTGAAATCTTGCAACTGCTTGATGGTTACTTACATGGAAAATGATACCATCAGCAAAAAACACCATGTAGTTTCATGAATATTTGAACTGGTCATTTGTCCCGTTGATTGCATTGATTGCCAATAGTATAGTTCTGCTACCTGGTGCATACCCTATTCCTGTGGTTGGGGTAACCAGTTTCGCCAAAAAATCCTCGAGAAATGATGTAACTTTGAAACCTGAATCTATTTGTTTGAGTACCTACTGAACTGTTTGACTGTTCTTATCTGTCTATCTAATCTATCCTTATGAGAAAGTTGGCCAGCCACAGGCTGAAATCTACATCTATTTATATAACTGTTTGCTTTTCTCGTTTCTAGACATGTTCGTTTTCAATTGATTTTCATTTTTTCAAACAGCACATTCAGAATTTTCATGTTTTTTTTCAAATGGCTTCTCAAGAATTTTCATTTTGTTTTCGTTTATTTTTTTCGATTCGCTGTCTTTTGGCTGGTTTCATCCAGCTGGGGATTCTCAGTGTAGATGCCAGATATCAAAAACGGAAAAAACTCCAGATTGTTTTCATTATTTTTCCTTTTTTTTTCCATTTGCTGTCTTTTGGCTGGTTTCATCCAGCTGGGGGATTCTCAGTGTAGATGCCAGATATCAAAAACGAAGAAAAAACAACGGAAAAAAAAAAAAAAAAAAAAACAATATCGAAAACACAGGTCACACAGAACTTAAAAAAACACAAAAAATATGCAGGTCACTCTCTGGCTGTGGCACCCAAAACCTCATAAATATATCCAATATATGCAGCTTTCTGCCTAGCCATCTATCTTTCCATCTACCTACCAGAGCCACGCGTCTATTTGCCGATATCTCTCGATCGGTTTCATTGATGTACTGTAAGTATCTACCTCCTCTGTCCATCTATCAATGTATCTAGCTCGACCTGTCTGTCTACCTTTCTATGTCTGTCTGCCAAGCCTTCTCTCTATCTGCCTGGTGGTTGTTTATCTATCCAGTCTTCTCTTGCCATCTGTATGCTTTGAAGCCTATGCATGAATGTAAAAGCATGCATCTCTCTACATCCACCTGCCTATCTGTCTAACTATCATTCCATCAATATCCATGTATATTCATTGTCTACATCCAGTCCACCAGTGTGTTTCTCCGTCTATTCATCTGTCTCTCTACTCTGTTTGCCTATCTGGCTATCTACTAACTCTACATATGTACGATGTATGTATCCAGGTATCTATAGCCTATAGGCATCGATGTATGTACGTATCTATGTACAGATTCCCTACTCAACCAGGGTTTCTGGGAGCTGATATGAGGGAAAGGGATGACTACGCATTCAAGGTTGACCGAGCATGGTGGAAAGGGGATCAGCAGACCTGCTTCAATGATTGCCGACACAGCACCCATCAGTAAGCCTTTCGCTATCGGCTATCCGCTGCAAGTCAACTCTAGAGTAGGACATGTAGTCATGTAGTCTGAATACGAGGGGTACATTTTCTGCACAACTACGCTTTGAGGTCAAAACCACTCACTCATATTAAGCCTCCATACTGGAATTGATATTGGGCTGTGCACCCAAAAGAAATACTGATGTTAGACTGGGTGACCTTTTAAACCCAAAAATGGTATGGGGTCACCCTGGCTGGGAAGGTATAACTCATTTTACCCAGACTTTGACTGAAAATTGATGTGAGTTGAACCATTGAATCACCATTTCTCATACAAAACGCATGGAAAAACCCATCAACGAGCCATGCTTTGTCCATTGCCAAGTGTCTCTCGAACCATGACGGTGTCGTCCATGTGCGCTACCTGCGGGCCAGCTCGGCCCAGCTGCTTGTCGTGACGGTGCCATCGGCTGACGCCGTGTCGCGTGGAAGGGATACGAACAAGTTGTGTTTTTTTAAAGACATTTTGGGTCCTTGTTTATAGGCCTTATCCTGTTTATAGGCCTTATCACTTTAGACATTTTTGGGTCCTTACCTCAATTTTTGTTTTTGTTTATAGGCCTTATGCTGCTAAAAGTGCATTTTTTTTCAGTCGGGCTGGGTCGGTTGGCTGGCTGATGATGGGGTTGCAAATCCGAGCGATGCCAAAAACACGTGATGAAAAATGGAAACCATCGACAATGGTCTGGCTCATGATATCGCTATTGTTTAGTGATGGGTTAACCAGTGCGTTCATTGTTTAATGATGTTCATTGATCTCTTAACAATGTTTGAGAATAGTTGGAAATGGTTTCGCAAAGGATAATCATGGTGACTTGTGGGCGAAATCCACAAATTGATAGCCGCCACACTTCTGTCTGCAACACAGCGATTGTTCATCGTGAAATTTGTTTGGTTAATTAAATTGACTTCCCCACTACGTGCATGTAATAAATCAGTTGAAAACACTTGCGCCGACAATTGTTCCATATTGTCTTCACGTGTGACGAAAGGAATGCTGACTTGAAACTATTTCGACCACCGCTTCACTAGAACATGCCTCTCTTCTTTCGAAGGGACACAGTGACACAAGGAATTTCAAAGACCCTGCTGTTTCCATGCATGTTCTAAATAATTTTCCAAAATCCCGCTGCGATCCCCGGGTTTGGGGATCGTGGCAAAAATAGCATCTTGACCGCTTTTCTCAATGCCTTACTAGTCAACTCCTTGGTGACTCTGAGATGCGCTATTAAGAAATTGCTATGTTTATGCTTCACCTGCTCCCACTTGCGACCAGTAAGGCTGGAAGCTTGGCAAGGGGTACGTTGGGCAACCTCAGGAGAATCTTCAACCGTCGGGGCAGACAACACCTGGCGATAGAGCTGGGGGGAGATCAACCGTAAGGTGACCAACTTGGGTCACTCTTTGCTGCCAATCGTGACCTTAGTGCCTTGTCGGAGTGATGCACTAGGGATTGGAGATAAGTGTCTGAGCTGGACATTATGAAGGTTAGGCCTGCCCAACTTGCTTGATTTCCACCCAGTTGTGTTTCTGGGGGTCCTTGGCACGTTTTGTCAGGACGAGTTCCTGCAACAGCCACTGCGAGCGGGAGCTTACAGTCATGTGCTTTCCAAGATGTTTGGAGCTGCTGCCTTCTTGAACAGCCCGATTGACTTCCTTAAAATTGCACAGTTCGACTCCTCCAATCCATTCATAGTGATTAACATGTGTGGCACATTTCGATTGACCTGTGGGAGCACTAGCAGGTTCATGTCTGTGCTCATCAGCAGGGCTGGACCAACCATGACCTTTGCCCCGCTTGGGTTGCGGCCCAAGATCTGAGGCATGAGCAACCACTTCATTACTACGCTGAACCGTTCAGGTTTGTTGAACCGTACCTTCTTGGCGGGTGGCTCTTCACTAGTGAAATCTCGGCAAGTATGTGGCCCTAGCGAAGTGCCGGCACCGTTTGTCTGGTGTTTTGCGACGGAGGATCATCCCAACAGTAGCGGCAACTTCTTCATTGCTTTATCCTCATACATTCCTTCAAAGTCTGAATCAACGTTCTGGCCACAGAATGATCATTGTTTTCTTCAACAGTGCGAGGCGTAGCTGATTGTGTTTTCCAAGTCCTCAGGAACTGTGTCAATGCGGAGGCTAGGTCACTGCCAGGCTCCGGACCATTCTGTTCAACAATTTTCCAAAATCCCGCTGCGATCCCCGGATTTGGCCTTGAAAGTTTCCTGCATCAGTACCCCGTTTATCACACCAACGACTGCGAAACCCATGGTGAGCTTGTGGAACAAACAGAAAGGCATCCAGAACTCCTCAGCCGGAGCCGTGGTGTCATCAATTGGGAACACTACGATCACAATAGTTTGGAAACTTATTTGCCATCACTGGAACACCATCAAGTCCAACCAATAATTACAGACTCTATAAGGGAAACCTCTCATATAGAACTTTTGGAAGCTTCCCGTCCCAGCCAGCAATTACCCGTTATTCCCTAGTGGATTGGTTTGGTTGGCTGGAACCGCAATGGAAGAAACCGCGGCCAAAGCTGAACCAGACCCTGGGCTAATCTTCTGTCGTGGTGACATTCAAATCGACAAAAACTTTAACAACTACAAAGACAACATTTGCGGTTAATATTTTCACAGGGCGCTGCTGGGCGGGCAAATACACATCGCTGACCCTTTAAAATCTGAAACCACATCACACTACCAGGGCCACGGACAAAATTGAACCTATCGACTACCGCCACTGTCACTGGCTTGGAGCACGGCTTGCGCCAGTTTCAGTCACATAGCGTGGAATAGCGTAATGTTGGAGTCCTGAATGCTTCAGTGCTAGAATTTTGGTGATCACAATCGCTGTGTCACCAGATTTCGCGGTTCCGTTTTTCAACCCTACTTAGTAAGATCCCATGCCGGCAGTCGCACACAAAAACATCAAAGTTCATCTTTCCATGTACTTGTTCAAATGGGAAGAACTAATCGGCAAAAACATGACTTTCACAGCCAGTTTCAGTTTGAGTTTTGAGACAGTAAAAAAGAGCAGCATAGTGAGCAACAGATATAGCTTGCCCCTTGGACAACAAGTGATGACGAGAGTCTGTGACGTTCTCCATGAGCAAACGTGCCACAGGGGGCCAATTTGCAAGTGTCATTTCGAACAAGGACCTCGGAGCGTCAGATGGCAGGAACCCAAGAAAAGGGAAAAATCTTTACAGATGGGTAGCTTGGACGTGCAAGCACATGTATACGAATATCATGTATATGTGCCGATACGTGATGATTTTCGATGTCAATTCATACATGTATATCTTCACTATGCAACAATTGTTAACTAACCACTGATCAACCCGCCATGAAACACTAAAGAACCAATAGCAAACCACTACCCAACCATCCATCAACTGTTTGTGAAAACTAATCGACCACTAACCAACCACGGGATTTAATGAGCGCAGGGTTCATGTCAAGATTTGTGCGGTCATATCATCAGGTTATTCTTGGTGATGCTTGCTGCCCATCTTGAAGATTGCTAGTACTTCTGTCATCACAAATGTTAGGTTTATCGCAGTCAGCTATAGGCTGAGTAGAAACAAGTGGGCAACAGGGTCACCCTCTTCCGCTTCAAGATGACAAACCAACCAGGCTGAACCAGCAACGACCCTTGTAAATCTGCAGCGGAAGCACAGCAAGGATCTGGTGAAGGTTCCAAAGTACTCATAGACCTCGATTTGGTCCTGACAGAGATGCTTCATGGATCAGGTAGATCAACGTACAAAATGGATTGCAAGGAGCACTTTACCCATAATCAAAATGTGGTTTACAGGTCAAAATTGATTTTGTCTCCCGCTGTTGGTCTGTAAGTTGTTAGATGTACCAGCCAAGCAACAAGAAGGATATATCGAACAGTGAAGGGTAGGACTTCCGTCCAGGGTCCCTTCCATGTATGGATGCTTGCGTCCATGTATGACGTGGTAGCGACGCCCAGCCCTTTTGCCAGCATGGGATTTTAGAAGCACCAAGAACATCGGGAACATTACATCAATAGTTGTAGGTGGTTAGTGGTTCGTTAAGCAACCATTTTGGTTCCTCATGGTTTCTTAATGAACCACCAACCAACCAGCAGAACATTGGTGATATCCAAAACCCAGGTTGGCTAGTGATTCATTCACGAACCATTGATCAACATTGATGGATTTGCTTTGACTTGTTGAAGTGCCCAGAATGGCTTGACACACAAATCATGGGGAGCTGTTGGCAAGCTGGTGACATGATAGGCTTGGGTACGTTTCTACTAGGAATATACAGCGTGCAGTGTCCGAGTTCCATACATTCCGTATGCAAGCAGTATGCTGCATAATATAACCTTTCTGAATAAAACAAATACTGCTAAATGATCATTAAGCATGACTTCACCATGTTGGGTACCTTATTCCTTACCGTTGACCATGCTATGCCACAACTTGGTGCTGGTAATATGGTAGGCCACCATGTGAAACAAGAAACGTACATCAACCCAGCAATAAAGAGGGATACACCAATGATTTTGTTGAAAAACCATCAGTTTCTTAGATAGACCCCAGTTTGACGATCATGTTGATTGCTGCATGTTTCTAGAGAGACCCACGTATGGTCAGTTCATCTTCCTGACACGTTTTCTTTTTGACCACAACCTACCTCCTAAAACAATCATCAAGAACCCCTGGAGTGCTCAGCTAGATAGTGCGGCTATACTATATATACATCTATATATGCATGTATATTATATATATATATAGAGAGAGAGAGACACAATTATACATATACATAAATATGTATAGACATGTATAGACTGTAATGTTGCTATTTGTTGTTAGTGGTTCAGAAACCACGCGGCAGTCAACGACATAACCATAAATATGCAATCAAAATGCTCAGCCACAGTGCACAGTAGCTAGACAATGTGACATAAAATAAACATATACATATATATATATATATATGTATGTATACATGTATATATACACAAAATTACAATAAAGTATATGAGACACACACACACACAATTGTGTTTCTCCAACCATCCGTTCTTCGTAGTGGGCATGCATGATGATTGACCAGATTCCTGGCAAATGAACCATCTTACTGCAATACTAATTCACCCCTGATCAGGGACGAAATAGGAGTCCATATACATTCCATAGAACTGAGATCCAAGATTCATGACTTCCCCTAGACATTTCCTTGGCTTCCCTCACTTAATTGACCTATTTTTCTGGCTGACATTTGAGCCCTTCTTCATATTTCTACTGCAGCATCTCCACAGTCTGTGCACGCCGGGATTTTCATCAATCAATGGGGACAATGATGGCCCCTTGTCCCCTAATGAACATTGACCAAAGTAGTTCAAGTGTTGGGATTTCCATCCACTAATGTTTTTGGAGATGATTGTTAATGACCCAAACCCATGAGCAACTATCTGAATATGTGTATATAATACGTGTATACATTAATCTATTTATATGTATATAAATATAAAACTATATATATATAGAGAGAGACATTGCAAATGCACACGTACACACCTACACATACCTTTTTAACTCCGCTCAATTTGTGGAGTGCTGATGATTAGTCTTGGTGGCACACTCTTGAGAATATACAAGATGAACAATTATCGACAAGTACATGGCCACGTACGCAAAATCAAACATTCTAATGAGAAGCTAATGCTACATTTTGTTGATGATGTTTGATTAATTCTCAGCTGATACTTACTAGCTGACTACAAAGTAGATATCATCAATGAGATAATCTTATCATCGGTTGATTGTTGTGATCGCTCCAGATCTAGTTCTTGGGTCATGGCGTTCTACAGCGATGCCAATGCCAACATGAGACATATCGAGGGGAACTGTGCAACGATTCCACAAATAAGTTTGGATGAGGGCAACAGGGTAACCTCATGGTTGATCATGACTCTCGCAGTGTATGTTGTAATTACAAGTTTTCAGGGAGTCAACCGCTACTTCCTATAGTGGTATGAACAAACAACGTTGATGTTAAACGATCCGTGTACTGGTACGAGCCACTTAATTTCATATGCGTTGTACCGAGACTTCCTTCTTGTGGCGCATGAATGCACAAATCCCAGAAATGGTGGGAAAATCGACCGGAACCCCGTACAAGTGCTGGTTACAAAGGTTTTCCCAAGTCGATTTTTCAATCAAGCCAGTGAACATATGGTGGCTTCTCAAGGAACCCCAAAAATGGTTAGTTAGTTTCTTACTCGAACAAATGGTAGTTTCTCAAAATAGGGGTAACCCCAAATCATCCATTATGAATCATTATTAATAGTTACTCAACCATTCTTGAGGGTCCCCTATGGCTTGAGAAACCACCAAATGCTTTGAGCGGTACGTCAATGCTTTGAGACAACGCCATACGTGAAAAATCGAGTGCCGGATCTCCTCCAGGGACGCCCATTGGTTCGAAGGATCAAAATAGAAACCGAAAAGGGTCCTGGGCGACGAAGGACGGACGGATCTCAATCACTCCGGATGTTGCTGGTATATGGTGGTTTATTACTATAAATGACTATTAATGGATGATTGGGGGGTACCCCTATTTTGAGAAACCACCATATTGACCGATGCATTGGGGGCATTTGGGGAGGCCGGTTTTGATGTTCTTTCAAAGAATGGCGTAAGTGTCCAGAAATGTAGGTAAACAAACCATACATGGCGTATATGCGGGATGGTTCTGGTTCCACTGACAATTTAATCGATTCTCTTCCGAGATGAATTGCACACGGGCAAAACATGTTTAGCAATCCCAGGTTTGCAATACGATGTTACTAAACATTGATCAAGTGATCAACTCAGGGCCAAAACATGTTTGATAATTGGGTAAAAGGCTGATTAATCCCAAATCACCGTGCAACTATCGCCGTTCATGGCTGGTTCAATCACAAGTTTATAATTCTTGTCAGCTGCAACACGGTTCCAACTGCAGCATAATAAGAACCATCAGCACCATCACCACCATCACCTTCAATCATGTCCACCGTCAACCAGAACATCATTGCTATCATCATCAACATCGTCACAAACATTACCATCATTATCATCACTATCATTATCATCATCATCATCACCACCACCACCATCATCTTTACCAGACCATTTTATAATCACAATCATCACCTCATCTTTGCCAGACCATCATCGTCGTCATCATCATCATCATGATTATCATCATGATGATGATCATCATCATCATCATCACCACTTGTCTCGCGCAGTTTGGGAAATCTTGAGAACCAAACCAACCAATGACCAAACAACTACACTGGAACTACCAAGAATTAAGTTTGATTAGTAGCCCGTATCACTCGGGTATTACCATCCAAACTGAACTGGCCACGCACTCAACACACAAATAGAAGACATACAAAACATGAAAAGACTGTTTTGTTTTCCATAGATGTATATATATATATGTAAATAAATATATACATATATATATATATATATGAAAAAAAATATATATATATATCGCATCAAACAAATGTATCGAAAAAAAAGGTTGGAAACAAATGGTTATCAAGGCCTTTTGAGACGGCTTTGCCATAGTGTGAGGTTTGGAAAACTCGAAGATTCCAAGCCGATCATCCTTGTCCCAAGCATTTGCCAAGGTTCTGTTGAACCACCAGGGCACAAAGCCTCGTGATGACTCGGGACTCCAGCTACAGTATGTTAGCGATTCATTGATGAACATGGCTAGGGTAACTACCACCTATAGCTGATTGATAGTGGTTATAAGTTATAAGGGATAATGCTGATCAATAAAGTGGGTATAAGGGAAATACTGATCAATAAAGTGGATATAAGGGAAAATACTGATCAACAAAGTGGTTATAAGGGAAAATAAGGTGATTAATCATGAGGGTTCAAAAGCTACAATGGATACTAAAAATTGGTTGCAAGAATAAACATCAACCTATGCTAGCCATAAGTTGCTTGAATAGATAGCAGCTAGGGTAACGACCAGCTAAAGGTAGAAATGTCTACAGTTGATTGGCAAATCTGAACCAACTGATAACGTTTGGGGTCCCCACCTTGTATCAAAGGTTCATCGGCAGATTGTTTGACGGTGAACTGAATTAATTAATGGTTTATGGCCAATCGAATGGATTGTCATCAACAACAATAGATGTCCTGTAACATATAACGAGGTTCCTCAGCAAATTCATGCAAATCTCATCGACGGCTTTTCACATGGTCCGCCGTGGAACAAATGTTTAACAGGGACATAAATAACCAACAAATCAGCAGGATGGACCAGAATGGAACTATGCCAAAACTGGAGAGATTACACCGGATAAACATGTTTCTAATAACCGGACATAACAGAACCAACAGACCAATGAGTCGGAACCAAAAACCACGTGAGCTCTTCTACTGGATAGCTTTTCGCAACTGTAAAGCTCATGTGGTGAAGGCACCCCGTTGGTGAAGGCACAAGCTAGAACCCTGGTAACATGTATGACCAACCAACAGGATGGCCAAAAGAAGGCATGGGAAAACAAAACATGGCTAGGCACCCACAACTTGATCAAAGAATTTATAATCATTGCTGAACTACTAAGAGTAACCAAAGTAATTCCTACAGTACTAGTGACTATATCTACTAATATCTAATAAATCACCAATAAAGCAAGTGGCAAACCGTGACTTAGCCAAATCTTTGAGTAATTAGGACAATCTCGGTGACTTTCAACTACCAGGAGTTTTTGAAAGATCTGGTATAATACTGCTAGTTCAGAAGTTAATCGATTTGTCATGATATGTCGAGAAACTCAAGGAGACGCACATGTGAGTCAGTAATAAGTGTTGCGGTAGCCACAAGCATCACATGTAGCACTGATTACAATAATGTCTACTAGTCACTAGTATCAATTGCTACATCCACGTTGCTACCGCAATGGCCACAAGAAAGTAGTAACAACCACAAGTAGCGGCCCAAGTGCGGACAGCGCAAGATAAAAAATCATCTGCACAGGTGTAGTCAGAACTTTGAGTTTATGCCAACCACTTTCCACCATAAGAGTAACCAAGCAATTGGGCAGATGGCTATCAACAACCAGGTATGATGTCACAAATCCGGCCAAACAAAAAAAGAAAGAACAGGTGTCATTTTAGACCAGCTCGAACAGCCGAGCAGCATCTGGCAAACGAACAGGAGGATGATGGTCCATCCTGGGTTGCGTCGTGGCTGGTGTCATGAATTGAGATCCAGCTGTCTCATCGGCTGCCCGGGTCTGGATCGATAAGGGTCATCCCATTGAGAAAGTGGTGAATGGAACCATGACTATATCATGTAGCTCACAACTATGGCTATATCCCAGCTATAAGTTACCTAAGTGGTTGGTAACCATGGTTAGTTCACCTATCTGTAAATGGTTTAACCCATTTACAGTACTTATCAACCATGGTAGACATTGACCAGCCGTGGGATGATCATCCTGTTATGTTAGCGAAGACCAAACAGTATCAACTAGGGCCATGAAAAGGTCATTGCCGGAAACATGTTGAAATAATCCAAGCTGACTGGTTTATCAACGAGTTCACCTATGAAAACAGGTTTACCCTTAAGTCAACTGGGTCTTTTTAACCAGAAACTGCAGGGTAAACCCGTTGAAATCTGAGATCTTCAGATCCAACGGCGCTTCAACCAGCAAGCCCAAACGCTGCGAGCTCCACCGTCGTCCAAGTCTCCCAAGACCATGAAACTGCTACGTATCGCAGTGGTCATCAGAAACAGCGCATCGAACTCTTTCCTTAGCGAGGCGGTCAACAACTCGGGGGTTGGAGATTGGATGGTCAACCTGGACTGAGTCATTGGATGGCCAAGATTGGATGGTTGTGGTCAACAACTCCGGGGTTGGAGATTGGAGGGACATTGGCTTTGCTTTATGAGAAAATCTACAGGAAACTTTGGTTACAAGATTTTTCCATGAACCATTTCTGGGAGATGGTGAAACCGCGAACGAGTGGGAACTACAACACCCATGCTTTGGCTGACATTGACCCATCCCATGGATTCTTTGTAGTGTAGACACAAGTTGGAAGTGCTTCAGAACACCTACTACCCTTCATTACGGTGAATAATGGTTAACCCCAGTCCGCGGTTGGATACACACTATCATCACCATCCAATTAATGTCAAAATAAAGAAAAACATATCATTATGTATGGTTGGATATGCTTGGTTGAGAATGGTTCACATTTAACCCGAGTTACAACCAACAGAAAAACTGTTTGTTGATTACTACAACATGATATTCTTGATTCACAATAGTTGATTAATTCGCAGTTAATCAATCATAACTAGTGGTTGAACATTCTTGTTAAGAATACTTTAGATGGTTTATATCTAGTCTAGTTGGATGGTTCACATTTAGCTGATGACATTTCGACCGAAAACAACCCACGACCTGCCCTGCTTGCACTCCAAGCATCATCTGCCGCACCAGGCGCAACATCCGCAGCAGGCGAAACAAGCGACCCAAACGAAGGATCTGACCTCAGGGGCATGGCACCGCACGGTGGCATGGCTACAACCGGGGCGCTAGCGCTGTTCGGGGGGAGGGGAACTGCTAGGCAAAATGGCCGATTTGTAAGGTGATTGTAAGGGATTAAAAAGGGCAAAAGGGAGAATAAGGTGCTGATAAGGGATAACAAGTGATTATAAGGGATACGGTAACTCTCAATCGACTATAGAAGCTAGAAATTTGTTCATAACTAGGGTAGCTACCAGGCTAATAGTGGATATACCTGTACTTAGGAAAATCACAAAGCAACTTAAAACCAGGGTACCACTCTGTAGGGACGTAACCTGGCCAACACGAATGGCCGAAATAGTTCTGGACCAGGAATAGAAATCACAACTGGCTATTTGTGGTAAATTACACGAATAGATAATTTGCTACTGAGCAATCCAAAAATGATGGGGACACAACCCATCAAAATAAATGCTGATTGGGATTGGGATATATTATAAAACGCAGGTTATAGGGATGTCACCCAGCAAAAATCATAGGGATGTAACAACAAACACACTTGGTTGCTGTTATCTTAGCAACAACAAGAACATGACAAACATGGATATGTGATATAACCAACAACAACATGGAGCAATGATAGGAGAAAATACGACTACAAGAACAACAAGTACAAGAACAATATTAAATCATCGTATCAACGAATGGTGTTTGAATAATCTTGAATATGATCTGTGAACATATGATAAATGAACAGTTAATACAACATGTGTCTGTTCATGGCTTTGTGATGCCGACTGGTTGTATTAAGAATGAACATGTGAATAATCACGATTCAGTTATATGAATAAATCAAGACACTGCTTTCTAAGCATTGATGAAACTGCTAGTTTTGTTGTCAACGCATTGCCCTATGTGGCTTTAGCTTACATCAAACAAAAAACCCAGCAGCAATGATGACGTGTAGCAATAAATCAACCAAAAGTCAGAGAATGAATTGGAGCAAACCAGCAAAACATCAATCCAAAGTCATCATCCATTGATTTAGGCCAACCAGCCATCAGTTGACCATGATTGATCCACCATCAGCCAACCATGCCAGTAATCATCTCTGATCAGCTTATTTAGCATCAATCCAACCAACTCGCTAACCATCATGAACCACAATTGACCATCATTAACCAGCAATAACCATGATTGACCTTGTCATTTACCATATTGCTGTGGGTCAAAACCCTGTATTTCTGGTTTTCCTATCATTAATGATGGTTTTATTTCGTCCATTATTGGTTGGTTAACTGCCTGACCCATAGGCATTTATAGTTGATAGATATATATATATATATATATATATATATCCCTATTATTGTTACTTATCATCCCCTATCAGCCATATAACCAGCCATTATTTGTTGGTTACAAACCCCCATTACTGGTTGCTTAAAGCCTTGACCCAGCTCGCCAGCTCGCCGTGGTTGGCCCCACCGGCGTCGGTCCAGTGGCTGTTCACCGGCAAGGACTGCCCCGTCTTCCCGAAGACCCAAACGAAGACCACGATGAAGTCCAACCAGTTCCAACCTTCACCTGAGAACGACCCAAGTCGTCGACCCTGGCCTGGAGAATGGTGGGTTAATAGTGCTTAGTAGTGGTTTATAGTGGTTGATGGTGGGTTAATAGTGGTTAGTAGTGGTTTATAGTGGTTAATGGTGGGTTAATAGTGGTTAGTAGTGGTTTATAGTGGTTACTGGTGGGTTAATAGTGGTTAGTAGTGGTTAATAGTGGGGTAATAGTGGTTAGTAGTGGTTTATAGTGGTTAATGGTGGGGTAATAGTGGTTAGTAGTGGTTAATAGTGGGGTAATAGTGGTTAGTAGTGGCTTATAGTGGTTAATGGTGGGTTAATAGTGGTTAGTAGTGGTTCATAGTGGTTAATGGTGGGTTAATAGTGGTTAGTAGTGGTTTCTAGTAGTTAATGGTGGGTTAATAGTGGTTAGTAGTGGTTTATAGTGGTTAATGGTGGGTTAGTAGTGGTTAGTAGTGGTTTATAGTGATTAATGGTGGATTAATAGTGGTTAGTAGTGGTTTATAGTGGTTAATGGTGGGTTAATAGTGGTTAGTAGTGGTTTATAGTGGTTAATGGTGGGGTAATAGTGGTTAGTAGTGGTTAATAGTGGTTAATGGTGGGGTAATAGTGGTTAGTAGTGGTTAATAGTGGTTAATGGTGGGGTAATAGTGGTTAGTAGTGGTTAATAGTGGTTAATGGTGGGGTAATAGTGGTTAGTAGTGGTTAATAGTGGTTAATGGTGGGGTAATAGTGGTTAGTAGTGGTTAATAGTGGTTAATGGTGGGGTAATAGTGGTTAGTAGTGGTTAATAGTGGTTAATGGTGGGGTAATAGTGGTTAGTAGTGGTTAATAGTGGTTAATGGTGGGGTAATAGTGGTTAGTAGTGGTTAATAGTGGTTAATGGTGGGGTAATAGTGGTTAGTAGTGGTTAATAGTGGTTAATGGTGGGGTAATAGTGGTTAGTAGTGGTTAATAGTGGTTAATGGTGGGGTAATAGTGGTTAGTAGTGGTTAATAGTGGTTAATGGTGGGGTAATAGTGGTTAGTAGTGGTTAATAGTGGTTAATGGTGGGGTAATAGTGGTTAGTAGTGGTTAATAGTGGTTAATGGTGGGGTAATAGTGGTTAGTAGTGGTTAATAGTGGTTAATGGTGGGGTAATAGTGGTTAGTAGTGGTTAATAGTGGTTAATGGTGGGGTAATAGTGGTTAGTAGTGGTTAATAGTGGTTAATGGTGGGGTAATAGTGGTTAGTAGTGGTTAATAGTGGTTAATGGTGGGGTAATAGTGGTTAGTAGTGGTTAATAGTGGTTAATGGTGGGGTAATAGTGGTTAGTAGTGGTTAATAGTGGTTAATGGTGGGGTAATAGTGGTTAGTAGTGGTTAATAGTGGTTAATGGTGGGGTAATAGTGGTTAGTAGTGGTTAATAGTGGTTAATGGTGGGGTAATAGTGGTTAGTAGTGGTTAATAGTGGTTAATGGTGGGGTAATAGTGGTTAGTAGTGGTTAATAGTGGTTAATGGTGGGGTAATAGTGGTTAGTAGTGGTTAATAGTGGTTAATGGTGGGGTAATAGTGGTTAGTAGTGGTTAATAGTGGTTAATGGTGGGGTAATAGTGGTTAGTAGTGGTTAATAGTGGTTAATGGTGGGGTAATAGTGGTTAGTAGTGGTTAATAGTGGTTAATGGTGGGGTAATAGTGGTTAGTAGTGGTTAATAGTGGTTAATGGTGGGGTAATAGTGGTTAGTAGTGGTTAATAGTGGTTAATGGTGGGGTAATAGTGGTTAGTAGTGGTTAATAGTGGTTAATGGTGGGGTAATAGTGGTTAGTAGTGGTTTATAGTGGTTAATGGTGAGTAATAGTGGTTGATCGTGGTTAATAAGTGGTTAATAAGTGGCTTACGATATAGTGGTGAAGGCTAATAAACCTGTTGTGTCAATAACGTGACCTTTATTCACCATGGTTCATGGTGATTTTTAAGATAGTAGTTCATAGTGGTTAAGAGTGGTTGATGCTTCATCAATGGTAGTTGATGAGTTGGTTCACGGTGGTTTGTCAATAGTGGTTCACAATGTCACGGATCATAACTGGTGACTTATGCTTGATGTATGATTCTTGATTCTTCAAAAAACGAACCAAATCATGACTAACAAGTTGGTTCCTAGTGGTCAATAGTGGTTAATAACAAGTTTAATCATGGTCAACAAAAGTTTGGCATTGAATACGAACAGCCGTATATTTGTAAGGCTGTCAATGGTTGATAAACAAGTATCAATGGTCAAGACTCAGGGTAGAGATTGGTCTTCACGAGGTGAAACATGAAACTTCAATACCTTCTGTTGTTGCAGAAAAGTGAGTTTGCAGAATCGTAAGATTGATGCTTGGACCATCATTACCCATTATTGCAACCAGAGGATTGAGATACCCTGATGGTACCCTCTGGTAAACTAACATGGCAATGGAAAATCCACCAGTGTATTAGGAAAACCTTGGGAAATTGATCATTTCCAGTGGATTTTCCATTGCCATGTTAGTTTACCAGAGAGTAGTAGAATTGTCAACTCTAATTCTGATTGATATCATGCCAACCTCCGGAGCAAACTAGTCCCGTTGGGATGCGAACTACTACCCATGGCAGGCTACTCTTTACCCATCCGGACAACAGGCAGCAAGATCTCAAGATTCATACTACAACCCTGGATCCGACAGGGGGCCCACCGACGGTCATGTTGGATTGTTTATCATCATCATCATCATCATCATCATCATCATCATCATCATCATCATCATCCGCCAGGAATCCCTGGATTAACGATTATTGATTGAAAGCATGGGGCCCAAAATTCGTAGGATCCAGCGATGAACAACTATCGCATTGTGAACGTTCATGTCAAAGCGATCTGGCTATACCTGGAACTCAAGTGTCTTTTCTGTTAGATGCTTAGCCACCTGGTTCGTGGTGTCAACCCCTATGAAAACATATTAGTTGACCAACCATTTGTTAATGATTACTAGGGAAAATGAACAAAATGTTTGAAACCACCAACCAGTAGTTTAACCAACCATCATTGTTGCTATTATCCCCTATAACCCCTATTTTATGGGTCAAACCTCTGAAACAAGGATTATTTGTGGTCAAGACCTATGCTGGGGGACCAACATGGACCAACATGGACCAAGATGGACCAGGCTATCAGCAGCTAATGACTCACTAACTACGGCGAGTCATCGAACAATTGCATTCACGGTGGTTCTTAATGGCTGTTGCTTAATTACTAATGGTTAATAGTGGCTAATAACCACCATTAATGACCACCATTAATAACTCACTAACGACAGTTGTTGCTTCTTAATGGTTATTAACCGTAACGACAGCTGTTGTTTATTAATGGTGGTTATTAAGCGAAAGCAATTAATAAGCTCCATCATAGTTTTTCACCACATTGGATATCATGTGGTTAGGCCACTCCTGGTAGCTCCTGGCCTCGCTCACTCCCCCTTTCAAGGGCCAGAACGGGATACCCTAGCTCCGAATCGCTCCCTCGCAAGCACCAGCCAGTCTTGGTTCTTACTGCTTCTTACCAGTAGTTCTTTAACGATTACTGTTGCTTATCAATCCCCTATGGTGAATATTATCATATCCCTATATGGCAGTGGGTCAAAACCCTGTACCCCTGGTTCCCCATCATTAGCCATTGTTTTACCTATAGTTTTGTTGGTTCTCATCTACCATTCTTGTTGGTGAATATCGACCCAGCTCGCCATATGGTGGTTTCTCAAAAATGGGGTACCCAAAAAATGATAGGTTTATTACTCAAGATGGCTATTAGAGGATGATTTGGGGGCTCCCTATTTGGAGAAACCACCATATGGGAGTTTCTTAAAATAGGGGTACCCCATGGTACCCCCAAATCATCCAATGGAAACCATTTCGAGTAACAAACCAGCCATTTTTGGGGCTCCCTATTTTGACAAACCACCATATGCTTATTATCCCCTACAATTACCACGATGGTCATGGCTCTCGGTTACCGGTCATCCGCCCATCAATGGCGGCGAGCTTTCCATCGGCAACGCGTTCGTCGAAGCCGAGGAGCGGAAGAACTCCATGCGATCCACCATGATTTTGATGCCCACCTGCCGCGGTTACCCATGGACCACGGTCCTTGGAACTGCCATAAAACGTGCATTATTTACATGTGAAATGGTGGTTAAATGGTGCTGAAATAATAGTTAATAAGCATGAGTAACCAACAATAATAATTCTTATTATTAATGATTGTAAATACAAATATAGTTGTTGGTTACCAAGGCTTATTAATGAAATCAATGATTTATTCATGTTGACGACAAGGGATCACAGGGCAGCCGTTTGTCAAAGATGTTGAGACAACGAACTTATGGTAGATCCAGTTATTACTGGTTATTTAATGGCCAATGATATGGGATGACAACCAAACACAAAGAATGTCATAGTTCATCATGGTGGGACATCACTGAATCACAAGCTATGTTTGGACTGGTTTGATATGGATCTTCAAACATCAAACAGCAACAAAATGTGGAACATTTTAGAAAGGCGACCTGGGAAACGTAGATAACTAGGTGTGAAATCTAGCTGAAACAAAAGAAACACCATGGGAAACCCGTATTGTAGCCAGCGACTTCAATTTGTTTTCTATAGTTTCTCTATGATATGGGAAGAATGGTTGTTCTATGGATTCACTGTTTACTTAGCAGCAACAAGCGCCAATAAGTTCAATCACCAACACAGGACGCACAGCTCGGTTTCCTGACGAAAAGGACACTCATCTCTCTGTCATCATCTCCTCGGGAAAGCAACCATGAGTCGTTATATAGGTTGGTGACCAAACTGACCAAAGAATCATGGTGAACCAACTCATACTGGCCTATAAGTAGGGTAATGACCAACGAACAAATTGGGTACAAGTCATAGAGTTTATAAGTAGCTTCATCATGTTGCTTCATTATGTTTACTAGTAGAATGTACCCTATGGTTCAGAAGCAACGAATCATAGGTTGATCACGGAGACAACCGAGCTCGACAGCAACCTCGACGGTGAAGATGATGCCGAAAATCAGTTCCGCGATCTGCGGGCAATTCACAGGGGGACCGGAGTGGACGGACAGGGTCACATGTGTAGATGCATCTGTCTATCCATCCAATCTATTTGTGAATCAATAATTTACATTTATATATATATATATGTATATTCTTAGCTGTATGCCACAATGATCATCAATTATCTACATATATACATATATAAATGCATATGCATATTTGATTGATAGCAAGCATTAACAACAAGCATAGTACCCCAATGTGCAAACATATATGTACACACATACACGTATGCATGCATGGACTGCAACTAATAAATCAATATATACATATACACATATTTACCTATGCATATGATTGCACATGGGTGAAAATACATGCATATATATACACATATAGAACTATGTATATGATTGGACATGGGTAATAATGCATATTTACATCAAACAACCAGACTCCACAGTGCAAGGATTTAGGGCTGTGAGTGATGGGTGTGGGTCGACAAACATATGCCGCCCAGTCAGTGCGCACAAAAGCGCTGCCGCACCACGGGACAACAGGAAGGTGGGAAAATACAAACCTTCCAATGCTGGGGGTAAACTATGGTTATTAGTCGTAAATACCATGGTAAGTAGCGGGGAAAAAACAACTTGAAGCAGTTTTGCATGTTGCAACACATGCAAAGGTGGCTGGTTGATGAATGGTTAATCATCGTTAACAATGGTTCATGGGCTATTCAAAAGCTGATTACTGCTTACCAATCAGAACTTCAGAATTTGCTCATCAAAAGGATCCGTGGAATCAATGGAACTCCAGAGTTATGAGAAGAGCATAGACAAAATGCACCGCAACCAACACAATTACATTCTTACCCATGCAACAAAAAGCCGTTGTGCGTTTTTTGTGGCCAGTATTGTGGATTTGTGGATCTCACATTCTTCCCATGGATCCTAACCACCGCAACAAAAGAAAACATAGTAACAATGACCACAAAAGCATGCACAACCAACAACAATACCACTGCCACCAAGAAACAACCAACCAAATGGCCCAACCATCAACCAACAAAATCCAAGTTAAAACAAACCAACCAACCAAACAACCAGTATCAACCAGTTATCGTTGGAGTACATCTGGCTACTACATGTTACTACTGCTTAAGCCATTTGCAAACCATTTCTGTTGATTATCAATCCCTATTGTTAACCATTATCAATGCTTATAAGCCTGCAGTAGTGACTATAACAAGAGTAGATGCTCCTTGTAAACCACTACTGCTTGTAACCCTTGATTATCAAGTTGTAAAAAATGCTACTACTGCTGGAGCATCTTGACTTAACCAACTCCCAACGGTGCTGCAGTTCGGCTGCGCGCCGGCCTCAAAAGCTTGATCCGCTCCGGGCCAAAGCTCGAGTGCGCTGTCCTGAACGGCGACACTGGACAGCTGATGATGGTGATGAGGCTACAACGACGATGGCAATGATAATGATGATGATAAAGAGATAGATAGGTAGGTAGATAGGTAGATAGATAGATAGATAGACAGATAGATAGGTAGGTAGATAGATAGATAGGTAGGTAGATAGGTAGATAGATAGATAGACAGATAAATAGGTAGGTAGATAGGTAGATAGGTAGAAAGGTATATAGGTAGATAGATAGGTAGATAGGTAGATAGGTAGAAAGATAGATAGGTAGATAGGTAGATAGGTAGATAGGTAGGTAGATAGATAGATAGGTCGATAGGTAGACAGGTAGATAGATAGGTAGATAGGTAGATAGGTAGATAGATAGATAGGTAGGTAGATAGGTAGATAGGTAGATAGGTAGGTAGATAGATAGATAGGTCGATAGGTAGACAGGTAGATAGATAGGTAGATAGGTAGATAGGTAGATAGATAGATAGATAGGTAGATAGGTAGATAGATAGATAGGTAGATATGTAGATAGGTAGGTAGATAGGTGGATAGGTAGATAGGTAGATAGGTAGGTAGATAGATGGATAGGTAGATAGATAGATAGATAGGTAAATAGATAGATAGATAGGTAGGTAGATAGGTAGATAGGTAAATAGATAGATAGATAGATAGATAGATAGATAGATAAGTAGATAGATAGATAGGCAGGTAGATAGATAGATAGGTAGATAGATAGGTAGATAGATAGATACATAGGTAGATAGGTAGATAGGTAAATAGATAGGTAGATAAGTAGATAGGTATATAGCTGATGTTTAATGATACTAAAAAAGCATGATAATAAAGGATGATGATGATGATGATGATGTTGATGATTGTGATCGAAGGTGGATGATGAATCTAAAAACTAATGATCATGATGGTGCAATGATAGAAATGACAAGGATGGCAAGTACTCCGGTTCATGATGGTCAATGATATGTTTACTACTGCCAATTAATGGTCAATACGAGTTATGAATCATCACCTAAACCATGAATCAACTATCTTGTTCATTGTTAGTAATTGTTTGTCATCATCATGAAGTATCTTTGACAGCCATCGTTCAGCATGTTTCACTTTCACCCAGGGTTGGGTAGTGCGTAAATTCAAATCATTAAGCATCACCCATTAACCAGGTTAGCAGCTTCAAAACCTTAAGTACTCTCTGTCATCTTATCAACCTTCTTGTATAATCATGTGGACAGTTCTCAAAATGTGGGACCCCCAAAATGGTTGGTTTACTAATATGAATTCTCAATAAACTGGATGATCTGGGAGGTCCCTTATTTTGAGAAACACAGAATCTGATTAACCCATCATTCCTTGTAACCAGCTTGACCATGAGGTTGAGCATATTTCAACCATCTCAAGCAACTAACCATTATCTAATGACTATCAACCAGCTTACCATCATTCCTATTAACCATTTTAACCATCATCATTCTAGTCTTAAGCTGGTAGGATCATTCTAGTCTTGTCTTATCATAAACCATGATCAATCATCTTGACCATCTCTTATCATAAACTGTAAAACGCGGTAGGTTTTGACCCAAGACGCGCCTGCGGTGAGTGGCTGTCCTTAGTTGGGCTACCTGTACAAGTGACACTGAGACACAGCGCTTACACCAACTGGATGATTTCACACCCGTGATTCTGGTGTCGAAGTGTGCTAGCTACTATGTCTCTTCTGGCCCGGCTCTCAGTTCAGCTTCTTCAGCTTCTTCGGCTTTCACTCTCTGCTTTTCCTCAGCAACCATTTTCCTGTACTTCTGTTTCGCCATCTTGGTAACCTGACTCTCTGCAGTCGGTTCCAAACTCCATGATGCTTTCTGTAGACATGATCGAAGGTCGTCTGTCTTCATGTCCTTCGTCAGTGCGTCGACCAACATGATCGATGTATCAATCCAATGAATCACATCTGGATGGTCTTCAGGCAACTCATCCAACTCTTCTTCTTCAGGCGTGATCCAAAGTAGCTGTCGTAGGCTTTCGAGGTCTATGCTGAGACGCTTGTCGTCTACCTTTCCTAGACTTGATGCTCTCAGATGTTCCTCCAATGACTTGCAGTCCTCTCTTATCATAAACCATGATCAATCATCTTGACCATCTCTTATCATAAACCATGATCAATCATCTTGACCATCTCTTATCATAAACCATGATCAATCATCTTGACCATCTCTTATCATAAACCATGATCAATCATCTTGACCATCTCTTATCATAAACCATGATCAATCATCTTGACCATCTCTTATCATAAACCATGATCAATCATCTTGACCATCTCTTATCATAAACCATGATCAATCATCTTGACCATCTCTTATCATAAACCATGATCAATCATCTTGACCATCTCTTATCATAAACCATGATCAATCATCTTGACCATCTCTTATCATAAACCATGATCAATCATCTTGACCATCTCTTATCATAAACCATGATCAATCATCTTGACCATCTCTTATCATAAACCATGATCAATCATCTTGACCATCTCTTATCATAAACCATGATCAATCATCTTGACCATCTCTTATCATAAACCATGATCAATCATCTTGACCATCTCTTATCATAAACCATGATCAATCATCTTGACCATCTCTTATCATAAACCATGATCAATCATCTTGACCATCTCTTATCATAAACCATGATCAATCATCTTGACCATCTCTTATCATAAACCATGATCAATCATCTTGACCATCTCTTATCATAAACCATGATCAATCATCTTGACCATCTCTTATCATAAACCATGATCAATCATCTTGACCATCTCTTATCATAAACCATGATCAATCATCTTGACCATCTCTTATCATAAACCATGATCAATCATCTTGACCATCTCTTATCATAAACCATGATCAATCATCTTGACCATCTCTTATCATAAACCATGATCAATCATCTTGACCATCTCTTATCATAAACCATGATCAATCATCTTGACCATCTCTTATCATAAACCATGATCAATCATCTTGACCATCTCTTATCATAAACCATGATCAATCATCTTGACCATCTCTTATCATAAACCATGATCAATCATCTTGACCATCTCTTATCATAAACCATGATCAATCATCTTGACCATCTCTTATCATAAACCATGATCAATCATCTTGACCATCTCTTATCATAAACCATGATCAATCATCTTGACCATCTCTTATCATAAACCATGATCAATCATCTTGACCATCTCTTATCATAAACCATGATCAATCATCTTGACCATCTCTTATCATAAACCATGATCAATCATCTTGACCATCTCTTATCATAAACCATGATCAATCATCTTGACCATCTCTTATCATAAACCATGATCAATCATCTTGACCATCTCTTATCATAAACCATGATCAATCATCTTGACCATCTCTTATCATAAACCATGATCAATCATCTTGACCATCTCTTATCATAAACCATGATCAATCATCTTGACCATCTCTTATCATAAACCATGATCAATCATCTTGACCATCTCTTATCATAAACCATGATCAATCATCTTGACCATCTCTTATCATAAACCATGATCAATCATCTTGACCATCTCTTATCATAAACCATGATCAATCATCTTGACCATCTCTTATCATAAACCATGATCAATCATCTTGACCATCTCTTATCATAAACCATGATCAATCATCTTGACCATCTCTTATCATAAACCATGATCAATCATCTTGACCATCTCTTATCATAAACCATGATCAATCATCTTGACCATCTCTTATCATAAACCATGATCAATCATCTTGACCATCTCTTATCATAAACCATGATCAATCATCTTGACCATCTCTTATCATAAACCATGATCAATCATCTTGACCATCTCTTATCATAAACCATGATCAATCATCTTGACCATCTCTTATCATAAACCATGATCAATCATCTTGACCATCTCTTATCATAAACCATGATCAATCATCTTGACCATCTCTTATCATAAACCATGATCAATCATCTTGACCATCTCTTATCATAAACCATGATCAATCATCTTGACCATCTCTTATCATAAACCATGATCAATCATCTTGACCATCTCTTATCATAAACCATGATCAATCATCTTGACCATCTCTTATCATAAACCATGATCAATCATCTTGACCATCTCTTATCATAAACCATGATCAATCATCTTGACCATCTCTTATCATAAACCATGATCAATCATCTTGACCATCTCTTATCATAAACCATGATCAATCATCTTGACCATCTCTTATCATAAACCATGATCAATCATCTTGACCATCTCTTATCATAAACCATGATCAATCATCTTGACCATCTCTTATCATAAACCATGATCAATCATCTTGACCATCTCTTATCATAAACCATGATCAATCATCTTGACCATCTCTTATCATAAACCATGATCAATCATCTTGACCATCTCTTATCATAAACCATGATCAATCATCTTGACCATCTCTTATCATAAACCATGATCAATCATCTTGACCATCTCTTATCATAAACCATGATCAATCATCTTGACCATCTCTTATCATAAACCATGATCAATCATCTTGACCATCTCTTATCATAAACCATGATCAATCATCTTGACCATCTCTTATCATAAACCATGATCAATCATCTTGACCATCTCTTATCATAAACCATGATCAATCATCTTGACCATCTCTTATCATAAACCATGATCAATCATCTTGACCATCTCTTATCATAAACCATGATCAATCATCTTGACCATCTCTTATCATAAACCATGATCAATCATCTTGACCATCTCTTATCATAAACCATGATCAATCATCTTGACCATCTCTTATCATAAACCATGATCAATCATCTTGACCATCTCTTATCATAAACCATGATCAATCATCTTGACCATCTCTTATCATAAACCATGATCAATCATCTTGACCATCTCTTATCATAAACCATGATCAATCATCTTGACCATCTCTTATCATAAACCATGATCAATCATCTTGACCATCTCTTATCATAAACCATGATCAATCATCTTGACCATCTCTTATCATAAACCATGATCAATCATCTTGACCATCTCTTATCATAAACCATGATCAATCATCTTGACCATCTCTTATCATAAACCATGATCAATCATCTTGACCATCTCTTATCATAAACCATGATCAATCATCTTGACCATCTCTTATCATAAACCATGATCAATCATCTTGACCATCTCTTATCATAAACCATGATCAATCATCTTGACCATCTCTTATCATAAACCATGATCAATCATCTTGACCATCTCTTATCATAAACCATGATCAATCATCTTGACCATCTCTTATCATAAACCATGATCAATCATCTTGACCATCTCTTATCATAAACCATGATCAATCATCTTGACCATCTCTTATCATAAACCATGATCAATCATCTTGACCATCTCTTATCATAAACCATGATCAATCATCTTGACCATCTCTTATCATAAACCATGATCAATCATCTTGACCATCTCTTATCATAAACCATGATCAATCATCTTGACCATCTCTTATCATAAACCATGATCAATCATCTTGACCATCTCTTATCATAAACCATGATCAATCATCTTGACCATCTCTTATCATAAACCATGATCAATCATCTTGACCATCTCTTATCATAAACCATGATCAATCATCTTGACCATCTCTTATCATAAACCATGATCAATCATCTTGACCATCTCTTATCATAAACCATGATCAATCATCTTGACCATCTCTTATCATAAACCATGATCAATCATCTTGACCATCTCTTATCATAAACCATGATCAATCATCTTGACCATCTCTTATCATAAACCATGATCAATCATCTTGACCATCTCTTATCATAAACCATGATCAATCATCTTGACCATCTCTTATCATAAACCATGATCAATCATCTTGACCATCTCTTATCATAAACCATGATCAATCATCTTGACCATCTCTTATCATAAACCATGATCAATCATCTTGACCATCTCTTATCATAAACCATGATCAATCATCTTGACCATCTCTTATCATAAACCATGATCAATCATCTTGACCATCTCTTATCATAAACCATGATCAATCATCTTGACCATCTCTTATCATAAACCATGATCAATCATCTTGACCATCTCTTATCATAAACCATGATCAATCATCTTGACCATCTCTTATCATAAACCATGATCAATCATCTTGACCATCTCTTATCATAAACCATGATCAATCATCTTGACCATCTCTTATCATAAACCATGATCAATCATCTTGACCATCTCTTATCATAAACCATGATCAATCATCTTGACCATCTCTTATCATAAACCATGATCAATCATCTTGACCATCTCTTATCATAAACCATGATCAATCATCTTGACCATCTCTTATCATAAACCATGATCAATCATCTTGACCATCTCTTATCATAAACCATGATCAATCATCTTGACCATCTCTTATCATAAACCATGATCAATCATCTTGACCATCTCTTATCATAAACCATGATCAATCATCTTGACCATCTCTTATCATAAACCATGATCAATCATCTTGACCATCTCTTATCATAAACCATGATCAATCATCTTGACCATCTCTTATCATAAACCATGATCAATCATCTTGACCATCTCTTATCATAAACCATGATCAATCATCTTGACCATCTCTTATCATAAACCATGATCAATCATCTTGACCATCTCTTATCATAAACCATGATCAATCATCTTGACCATCTCTTATCATAAACCATGATCAATCATCTTGACCATCTCTTATCATAAACCATGATCAATCATCTTGACCATCTCTTATCATAAACCATGATCAATCATCTTGACCATCTCTTATCATAAACCATGATCAATCATCTTGACCATCTCTTATCATAAACCATGATCAATCATCTTGACCATCTCTTATCATAAACCATGATCAATCATCTTGACCATCTCTTATCATAAACCATGATCAATCATCTTGACCATCTCTTATCATAAACCATGATCAATCATCTTGACCATCTCTTATCATAAACCATGATCAATCATCTTGACCATCTCTTATCATAAACCATGATCAATCATCTTGACCATCTCTTATCATAAACCATGATCAATCATCTTGACCATCTCTTATCATAAACCATGATCAATCATCTTGACCATCTCTTATCATAAACCATGATCAATCATCTTGACCATCTCTTATCATAAACCATGATCAATCATCTTGACCATCTCTTATCATAAACCATGATCAATCATCTTGACCATCTCTTATCATAAACCATGATCAATCATCTTGACCATCTCTTATCATAAACCATGATCAATCATCTTGACCATCTCTTATCATAAACCATGATCAATCATCTTGACCATCTCTTATCATAAACCATGATCAATCATCTTGACCATCTCTTATCATAAACCATGATCAATCATCTTGACCATCTCTTATCATAAACCATGATCAATCATCTTGACCATCTCTTATCATAAACCATGATCAATCATCTTGACCATCTCTTATCATAAACCATGATCAATCATCTTGACCATCTCTTATCATAAACCATGATCAATCATCTTGACCATCTCTTATCATAAACCATGATCAATCATCTTGACCATCTCTTATCATAAACCATGATCAATCATCTTGACCATCTCTTATCATAAACCATGATCAATCATCTTGACCATCTCTTATCATAAACCATGATCAATCATCTTGACCATCTCTTATCATAAACCATGATCAATCATCTTGACCATCTCTTATCATAAACCATGATCAATCATCTTGACCATCTCTTATCATAAACCATGATCAATCATCTTGACCATCTCTTATCATAAACCATGATCAATCATCTTGACCATCTCTTATCATAAACCATGATCAATCATCTTGACCATCTCTTATCATAAACCATGATCAATCATCTTGACCATCTCTTATCATAAACCATGATCAATCATCTTGACCATCTCTTATCATAAACCATGATCAATCATCTTGACCATCTCTTATCATAAACCATGATCAATCATCTTGACCATCTCTTATCATAAACCATGATCAATCATCTTGACCATCTCTTATCATAAACCATGATCAATCATCTTGACCATCTCTTATCATAAACCATGATCAATCATCTTGACCATCTCTTATCATAAACCATGATCAATCATCTTGACCATCTCTTATCATAAACCATGATCAATCATCTTGACCATCTCTTATCATAAACCATGATCAATCATCTTGACCATCTCTTATCATAAACCATGATCAATCATCTTGACCATCTCTTATCATAAACCATGATCAATCATCTTGACCATCTCTTATCATAAACCATGATCAATCATCTTGACCATCTCTTATCATAAACCATGATCAATCATCTTGACCATCTCTTATCATAAACCATGATCAATCATCTTGACCATCTCTTATCATAAACCATGATCAATCATCTTGACCATCTCTTATCATAAACCATGATCAATCATCTTGACCATCTCTTATCATAAACCATGATCAATCATCTTGACCATCTCTTATCATAAACCATGATCAATCATCTTGACCATCTCTTATCATAAACCATGATCAATCATCTTGACCATCTCTTATCATAAACCATGATCAATCATCTTGACCATCTCTTATCATAAACCATGATCAATCATCTTGACCATCTCTTATCATAAACCATGATCAATCATCTTGACCATCTCTTATCATAAACCATGATCAATCATCTTGACCATCTCTTATCATAAACCATGATCAATCATCTTGACCATCTCTTATCATAAACCATGATCAATCATCTTGACCATCTCTTATCATAAACCATGATCAATCATCTTGACCATCTCTTATCATAAACCATGATCAATCATCTTGACCATCTCTTATCATAAACCATGATCAATCATCTTGACCATCTCTTATCATAAACCATGATCAATCATCTTGACCATCTCTTATCATAAACCATGATCAATCATCTTGACCATCTCTTATCATAAACCATGATCAATCATCTTGACCATCTCTTATCATAAACCATGATCAATCATCTTGACCATCTCTTATCATAAACCATGATCAATCATCTTGACCATCTCTTATCATAAACCATGATCAATCATCTTGACCATCTCTTATCATAAACCATGATCAATCATCTTGACCATCTCTTATCATAAACCATGATCAATCATCTTGACCATCTCTTATCATAAACCATGATCAATCATCTTGACCATCTCTTATCATAAACCATGATCAATCATCTTGACCATCTCTTATCATAAACCATGATCAATCATCTTGACCATCTCTTATCATAAACCATGATCAATCATCTTGACCATCTCTTATCATAAACCATGATCAATCATCTTGACCATCTCTTATCATAAACCATGATCAATCATCTTGACCATCTCTTATCATAAACCATGATCAATCATCTTGACCATCTCTTATCATAAACCATGATCAATCATCTTGACCATCTCTTATCATAAACCATGATCAATCATCTTGACCATCTCTTATCATAAACCATGATCAATCATCTTGACCATCTCTTATCATAAACCATGATCAATCATCTTGACCATCTCTTATCATAAACCATGATCAATCATCTTGACCATCTCTTATCATAAACCATGATCAATCATCTTGACCATCTCTTATCATAAACCATGATCAATCATCTTGACCATCTCTTATCATAAACCATGATCAATCATCTTGACCATCTCTTATCATAAACCATGATCAATCATCTTGACCATCTCTTATCATAAACCATGATCAATCATCTTGACCATCTCTTATCATAAACCATGATCAATCATCTTGACCATCTCTTATCATAAACCATGATCAATCATCTTGACCATCTCTTATCATAAACCATGATCAATCATCTTGACCATCTCTTATCATAAACCATGATCAATCATCTTGACCATCTCTTATCATAAACCATGATCAATCATCTTGACCATCTCTTATCATAAACCATGATCAATCATCTTGACCATCTCTTATCATAAACCATGATCAATCATCTTGACCATCTCTTATCATAAACCATGATCAATCATCTTGACCATCTCTTATCATAAACCATGATCAATCATCTTGACCATCTCTTATCATAAACCATGATCAATCATCTTGACCATCTCTTATCATAAACCATGATCAATCATCTTGACCATCTCTTATCATAAACCATGATCAATCATCTTGACCATCTCTTATCATAAACCATGATCAATCATCTTGACCATCTCTTATCATAAACCATGATCAATCATCTTGACCATCTCTTATCATAAACCATGATCAATCATCTTGACCATCTCTTATCATAAACCATGATCAATCATCTTGACCATCTCTTATCATAAACCATGATCAATCATCTTGACCATCTCTTATCATAAACCATGATCAATCATCTTGACCATCTCTTATCATAAACCATGATCAATCATCTTGACCATCTCTTATCATAAACCATGATCAATCATCTTGACCATCTCTTATCATAAACCATGATCAATCATCTTGACCATCTCTTATCATAAACCATGATCAATCATCTTGACCATCTCTTATCATAAACCATGATCAATCATCTTGACCATCTCTTATCATAAACCATGATCAATCATCTTGACCATCTCTTATCATAAACCATGATCAATCATCTTGACCATCTCTTATCATAAACCATGATCAATCATCTTGACCATCTCTTATCATAAACCATGATCAATCATCTTGACCATCTCTTATCATAAACCATGATCAATCATCTTGACCATCTCTTATCATAAACCATGATCAATCATCTTGACCATCTCTTATCATAAACCATGATCAATCATCTTGACCATCTCTTATCATAAACCATGATCAATCATCTTGACCATCTCTTATCATAAACCATGATCAATCATCTTGACCATCTCTTATCATAAACCATGATCAATCATCTTGACCATCTCTTATCATAAACCATGATCAATCATCTTGACCATCTCTTATCATAAACCATGATCAATCATCTTGACCATCTCTTATCATAAACCATGATCAATCATCTTGACCATCTCTTATCATAAACCATGATCAATCATCTTGACCATCTCTTATCATAAACCATGATCAATCATCTTGACCATCTCTTATCATAAACCATGATCAATCATCTTGACCATCTCTTATCATAAACCATGATCAATCATCTTGACCATCTCTTATCATAAACCATGATCAATCATCTTGACCATCTCTTATCATAAACCATGATCAATCATCTTGACCATCTCTTATCATAAACCATGATCAATCATCTTGACCATCTCTTATCATAAACCATGATCAATCATCTTGACCATCTCTTATCATAAACCATGATCAATCATCTTGACCATCTCTTATCATAAACCATGATCAATCATCTTGACCATCTCTTATCATAAACCATGATCAATCATCTTGACCATCTCTTATCATAAGCCATGATCAATCATCTTGACCATCTCTTATCATAAACCATGATCAATCATCTTGACCATCTCTTATCATAAACCATAATCAATCATCTTAACATATCTTAACCATCATCATTCCTATCATCATTGCAGTCTTATGATTCTAGTCTTGTCTTCGACTTCTCCCATCACTCGCCGCCCACGCCTCGCTGAGACCCAAGGTCTTGGCGAGTTCAAAGCCCTGCGCCGCTCGGGCGGGCTGCAGGTCCGGGGCGTTGATGCGTTGCGGTTAACCATGGTGAAACGATGGCTAAGCCGTTGGTTGACCATGGTGAAATGATGCTTAAACCTGGTTGATGAGTTGGTTTACCATAGGAAAATGATGCTTCACAAGCTGGTTGATGATGGTCAAACTTGTGGTTAATGATGGCTTGTAATGATCAATTAGTGGTCAACACAGGGTGAAATTGAGGGTTGTGTGATGATTAAATGATGGTTTCATGATTATCAATGATGGTTCACGATGAATCATTAGTGGTTAATGAGCAATTATTTGTTTCTATTGATGGTAAAATGTTGGTCACAGCGGTGCTAGTGTTTCATGACAAATAACGTGATGATGTTGAGGGGATATCATTGTTGCACGGTTCAGATTGGGATTTACCACATTGCATCGCCTGCAATCAACTCAGAAGCCAAATCGAATCATCCAATGTTTGATTTCGGACAGCAGGATCAAAACCTACCCTTCCAGTTACCTCGAAATCGTAGGTAACCAGCTGGTCGGTTTCTACCATTGCTTTTTAGGGTTGGTTACCTACTAGGTAACTGGTTGCGGGTAACACTGAACTTGCTTGGCCCATAGCCATAGACCCGGCCACGATTGGGTTAGTGGCTGGTCCTTGCCTTCATCGTTGGGGAATCTGACACGTACCTATTGTCCGGAAAGGTTCATCGACAATCGACCGATCCCATTGAAATGGTGGTTTCTCAAAATAGGGGTACCCCAAAAATGGATGGTTTATTACCATAAATGGTTAATAGTGGATGATTTGGGGGGCCCCCTATTTTGAGAAACACCCAAATGGTTCATGGGGAAAACCTGTGTGAACCCCCTACAATTAGCTGGATTCAACCAAAGTTCATTACCAAATCGTCGCCAGGGCTTTAACGCCCCCGGCAGTCATGGCAGTCCATGTCCGAGGGCCCTGCTCTGTATTGAGCTTCGAAGGCAAACATCACGGCGTTAATGACGATCAACGCACCTGAGCCACGAGACAGGAACCCAGGCGGAGAAGGGCAGCAGTTTGGAACCAGAATCATGAGGCTATGGGTTAATATTAAACAACCAATCATGGGGGATAATGACCAACCAATAATGAGGAAAACAATGGTGAATAGTAGGGGAACCAGGGGTACAGGGTTTTGACCCACTGCCATGATGCTTAGCGGCTTGATTGATACTTGGATGTGCATCCCCAGCTAGCAAGTGGTTACTAAGCATGGTCATAGGGCTTATGACCCACCTTTTAGGGTTTATAACCATGGTTGTATCCCAGTCATCGCCCCAGCGGCCCAAGTACTGGTTCATCATGGTTGAGACACGTTGAAACTGGTACTGATGAATCAGGGACATGTGCTCAACACTTGTTGGTCAATTGCTTGGCAGCGGTGAATGGCTCATGATGGCATGGGTGAACGGGGAGAGTACAACATAGGTGATTTAGCATACAGGCTGAGCGGACTGTATGATTTCGCATTTCCAATGGTCATTTTCGGGGACTCATGTTTGACAAAGATCATGTGAGAAGTGAACGAAAATGACTGGCCTGAGTCAGCCTGCACGACATGACCTGAAGGTTCATGACACAAAGTGGCATGAGTACATACTACATTACAAGGTGCGTGGAAGGTGCCACAGCCATAGATGATTTCGATGATTTTGGAGATCCACTATAATTAGGGTACTGCCAATGTGTTGTATCTACAGTTTGCCCATACTCATACGATCCGATCAATGTTCCTGATACTTCCGCCGCAAATTGTTCTTGTCATTTTCAAGTTCAATTATACGTTGTGGCTCTGACGAGAATCAAGCAACGATTAGCAGCGCAGAAAGCCCTTAGAGTTTGTCATGCTGCGCCGTATACATACTATTTTATCATATACAATTGATAGATGTATACATGAGACATGTATTTATTGATAGGCGCACATACCCCAGCAACAAGCGGAGAGCGTCTGAGGCTCGTCCACCTGTCTGGGGAGCTGGCTCATGAGACAATCGAAAATGGGATGATGGATGATCCTGTGGAGCTTGTCGCAGAAGGAACGTTTGGAAAAGCCTCAGACACCCCGGAGTGAACGGGCCGGGAGTGGGTTTTTTCGGGTGAAGAAACTGTTCACAGATCGTTGTTGGTGCAAACAACGGACATGGACATGGTACGTCATTGATCGTTATTAACATTCCTTAAGAACAATAATCTATTTGTTATGGGACATGAGATAGTAAAATGTAATGAAAGTAATTTACAGCATTGACGCATGCCTAAGGACTATTACCGATTAGACATCTACATATAGCTACTAGCTACAGTACAGGACTAAAGAATGTGGAGCGAATAGCTGCTAAAACTTGTGCAGGGCATGAGTCAACAACACTAAAAGCTGATCGATGAACATCAAAGGATCCCGACTGCTAAGCAGGATCTGGCACAATGGCTTTTACATCCAAACAACAGTGGACTGAATGGACGGAATGAGAATAACTAGAACACACACTTTTGGAGTTCCCTGGTTTAGATGTTATTGGGCAGATTGTAGCTGGTTATAGCCGGTTGAGCTGGGTGTTTTGGTTTACCTGGGTGCTTTGGTACCTGTATCTGAGAGCAGCGGTTGCAGCTGCACATCACTTCAAGCTGCTGAAGCCAACAACGGCCTGTTGAACCAGCCAGCAATGTAGGGTGTGAACTTGCTACAGGGCGTGAACAGTCGCCAGTCTTCTTCCGGTCGGGAAACCAAGGGAGCGATAAAGAATCCAACATGGGTGCAGAAATTCCCACGCGATCTGAGTGAAACAAGTCTTTAGATAAAAGTTTGTTCACCTGAGTAAATTTACTGGGATAAACTCGTCATTCGGCAGACCACCGACGCGCAAATTGGGGTACTAGCCACGATTACAAATGTTTCAGCATTGACAGGATGCATTGCACTGTTTAGACACTAGGTCTATGGTGAAGCATACGAGTACTATCGCGTACTCAACAATCAAACCCTGAATGCTTGTTAGTTACATTTTCCACCTGAATGCTGCATGCTGCTTGATAGAAGCAAATTGGGATTCTGAGTCTGAAAAACTGATCTCATCGGTTGGCAACAGGTGGTATTATCATTTCATATTTCACATGCCCGAAGAAAAATCATCAACAAACCCTTCATATATCTAGTCACATACCTGCTCCGAGCTGGTACATACTCACCAGGGATATACAAAGCAATGCCACTGAGCTATAAGTGGTTAAGCTTTGCCATTTAAAGAGCTAGTTCGTAATTACCCTAGTTGCATGCAACCAAAACGTCTCCATGACCCAAACTCACATCGGTGCAACAGATCCAACGTTTCGCTGCAACAGATCCACCCAAACCCGACACCAAAGCCAAGAAAACTGGCTTCAGAGGGTTGCGAAATCCTGAGATGTGACGTGGGGAGGTTTCCACAAGAAAAACCCCGAGAATATAGGGTTTAGTCATGGAAAAACCCGAGAAATTGCTAGATCCCAAGAAAATCCACAAAAATTGGATTTCTCTCAGTGAGAAGTATATGGGGGTCTCTCAAAATATGGTACCCACCTATGGTTGGTCGGTTATTAAGAATGATTATCAATGGATGATTTGGGAGTTCCTTATTTGAAATTTAAGAAACACATAGAAACACCAATGATATACAAGTATCTATCCGATTCTCTGTACAAAAGTGATGCCGTGTCACGTCTGTGTGATTTTGCTTTTGTTTCAAGTATAGTAAGCCACTCCATGTTTTTGAAGGGCTTGCCCTAAACAATGCGAAGCTACGTAGTTTCATCCTTTACAATGATTATGCGAGCGGCATTTGCATCACCTTTGGGTCCCAGATCGAAGCAAGGGTTGACAGCAGCGGTGGATGCTCTGGCATTCGCAAAAATGAGTTAAACCGTTTGGCCCTGCAACACCAAATGTCAATAGATGCCACTAGCATTTGATAGTATAATCAACTGATATGGTAGATGGACATATCATCCAAATTTCACAGTGTTAGTACAGTCAGTGGCAGCACTTGGTTGTACACACGCATCAGCATGTCCCCGAGTGACTACTTGATATCCCACTGTTACTATTGATGGGGCACCAAATATCAGCAATTGCAATGTATAGCCGCAGCTACTTTGATATTTTTGAAAAATATGATGTTGTTTTTGACAAATGTATCTAATACATAGCTGGTCCATGTAGGTTAGGTGCTGAATCTCGATGAATTTGATAGTTGGAACTAGCATTTGCTTGGCATTCCTTACATTGATATCCAAGTGCCTACTGATGAAATCTTATTGTTGCCGGTGGTGTAGATCCATTGATCGATCAATGGTCGAAAAATCACATCGACCAGTTCATAAAACCCCAGCCATTGATCATTGTTCATTCTCTGCGGGGTTGATGCATTGATGCACCCTCATGGCTTTGTCGTTGTCCACAGTAATTTACAACGAACAGTGACGCGTTTACCAATGATATGCACTGGCATCTGTATTGCATATCCACATGGTATCAACCAGATTCACCAGGACTAGAAACTCCACGACACCCTAAAAGCTTCTCCAGTGGTTCTTGTGCTTGACCATTGGAGTTGGGTTGGGACCAAACATTTGATGGCATACCCATCGAGAAACAAAATATGAAATCGAAGCATCCCCAACAGCTAAATGGCCAAAACTTATAACACATGGATTGATGGGCCATGAAGTCTCAGAAATTTCTTGTGTTCCTCGCATCGTTGTGCTCACGTTTCAGAATTCCTTTCACTCAAATGGTCATAATATTCCCTGACAGGGATCTGGTTGTGGGTCAAAACCCTGTACCCCTGGTTCCCCCACTGTTGACCAGCTTGTTTTCCCTATTATTATTGGTGGAAATTCCCTATTAGTTTGTTGGTTAACTGCTTGACCCAGCTCGCCATCTAAGCAGCCGAACTGCTGAATCAACCTCCCGCTGGGCATTTTCAAGTACTGTGGTGTTGTTATCGTTGTGATGGTAGGAACTGCCAGCTGCCAGCTGCCATGCGCGGCCGCGCCTTCACCCCAGCTGGGCGTTTCTACGCATGTTTCATTACTCTACAGCGCCAGGCGCCAACGGCATGGTGTGATCCACTCATCGTCCCCGCCACAGCAAGGAATCAAAGACTCATCAAGGGTGATAGAATTCTTATTGGAGCTATTTTTCTCCTTATTGGTTTCTTGATGCATTTTCCGATGAATTTCAACGGGCTATCCTTGAAAGAAAATCGGTTATGTCACTGCACAAGCATTACATTGGTTACAGGTTTGGTCCATCAGAAAACGAATCCCGATGAAGAATTTGGCGTTCAATGCGAAAGCTTGCATGATTTGGTCACTGTAACTGCTCCAAGCCTGCAATTTCTTCAAGACTCGTGTGACTTCTTCTTGCTGAACGCCCAGATCGCTGCACTTGCGCTTCAGCGCAGAGAGTTCCTCGGCGAATCGTGAAGGTACAATCAATGTGGCCAATGACCATCGAACAAAGAAGTCATCCTCGAGCCCCTCCAATAGTCACAACGACAGTCCACCACGTCCGGCCGAATTTTTCTGGAAGGTGCAGCGCACTCCTGACGCTGTGTCGCCTGACGATGATGGTTTTGGAGCGCCAGTCCTTACCTCCGATTGGTTCAGGACTTGTTTTGCCCTTCAAACAAAGCCTGGGACGAGTTTGGAGGCGTGGCTGTCAATTCTTTGGGCAGTCACGGAGGGACCGCTGATAAATTAGCTTGGGAGCACCTTGGAAGTCAGGAAAATCAATCAGTCAAGCGTATCACCACACGCAAAGAGTAGCTCTTCAAGCTCGCGAGATGCGAAAAGCGCTGTACTCCGTCCTCTGCCACACCACCTTGGCAGGAGATTAAATTGGAACCATCAACTGGTCAATTTAAGCATCATCCAGGTATCATCTTACCAATTCATGTTGAGTTGACTTAGATTGTTACCAATTTGTGAAGTTGACTATCACATATCTATCCATCCATCGCAACCAAATGCTTTCATCGTCCATCCACAAACATCGTTGCTTCAACCGTCACAATTCACCGTCGCTGGGCGGCCCAGGTTCCAACTACTACCGCCCTTGATCTTGTGCTTGTTCTCGTGATGCCAAGGGGTCCTGGGCCACACCATGATTGCAGGTGGGAAGGATGCCACGCATGATGGTGCAACATAATCTAATAGTGACGACTAATGATAGCTAATGGCTAATAATATATACCATGGTTAGTTAATTTAATGATAGTGATAGTTGATGAGAGGCATACTTCATGAAAGTGAGAGTCGATGATCATAATCTACCAGTGGATAATCATGATAGTTAATGCTTTATCTAAGTGGTCAATGATGGCTACAACAAATGATTTGTCTAAGTTGGCTAAGAAGCTGGTTGCAACATATTAT
This sequence comes from Symbiodinium kawagutii, assembly GCA_009767595.1. Taxonomy (NCBI): domain Eukaryota; class Dinophyceae; order Suessiales; family Symbiodiniaceae; genus Symbiodinium; species Symbiodinium kawagutii. Next base: position 556,076 of record VSDK01022257.1, on the reverse strand, counting down.
CCGCAAAACATCACTCTCAGCGGATTTACCCAGCGTCCTGCTTCAAAGGATGCAGCCAGATTTGAAGCTATCCTGAACCATCTCAGTCGTTGTTTTACATGTCAGGCCTGTCTGATACTGCTTGAGACCTGGGAATCTATACTTCGCTTAATTACGGGTCTTGGGGGGCTGACGTAAGGGGGAAGAGATCAACGGCAATCATGAAGCATCAGAAACAGAGTCAGGCTGATGAAGTGGATCAACCGTCAAGAATCACACAGCATAATTCATCAGTATAATCACCATTTAACCACTACTGACCATGATGAACCATGATTAACCATCATTCGACAGCAGGCGGCATTGAAACAACCGTCATTGACCGTCATTTTCACCAAGCCAAGTAGGGGGATTTCTTTGCAGTTCTTTTCATCCTCTAAGACATGCATGACCTTCATTAAGTATCATCAACCATCGTTGATCATCATTGCATATCCAGTCGTTCACCATTACTTTGGCAATTTTTGAGCGTCTGTTGAGCATGAGTTAAGCACTACTTATGATTTATAACCTGTAACCATCAGTTAACCATCACTTGACCATTTGTGAACCCTTTCTTAATCAGTCAAAATCAACCATCTTTCACCGACTTATGGGCGTTTCTCGAAATAGAGGATCCCCAGCTATCATCCTTTCTATCAACCATTTATAGTAAGAAAGCAACCATAACTTTGGGGTCCACTATTCCGAGAAACAACTGGATGGTTGGTATATCCCCTATTATTGTTCCTTATCATCCCCTATTATCAACCATTCAACCCTGATGGTCAGCCACATTCTTAATCATCTTATCCATTTATCAACATCCATAACCATTCTTGGTTTAACCATTATTGGCAATAACAGGTTTAACCATAGTCAACCTATTCTCATCTTATTCTTAGTCGTTTAGCCATTGTTGGATCTTCTTGACAAATATTATTGGGGCATTTTATTATCACTTAATCATTCATTAATCATTTTAACCATTAATTAGTAGTATTATTGGTTTAACCATTGCTGGATCATTATTGGTTTAACCATTCATGCCACCAATCACCATATCACTAGCCCTCATTCAGCACGCGCCACTACCAGCTGGCCCCGAAACGTTAACGCTTCCAGGCTGCCGATGATGATGGTGGTGCTGTGCCGAATCGGGAGAGGCCTGGCGATAGTCAGACTGTGGGACTGCTATCTGGCTGGTGGTCGGAACCACGTGGCTGCATGATGGTTTGCTTGGTGCTTGATAATGATTATGCGTAAATTAGATATGGCTATAATATGGTTTATGAGTAGCGGTTAATCATTTCGTGGTTAGAAATATGGTTGATACTTCATTTGCGGTTAGTAATGTTAATTGTTTTAAATATGGTTTGATAAGGATCAGTACTGGTTGGTGGTTGAACCATCCCTGTAAAAATATGCTTGTTGATCGACCAACTGTCCCCAAGTCATTGGGGAAAATACACGAATGATTAAACACAACCAACTACCTATGATTATCACTATCAGTGGTAGTATCACCACAATTAGTTGCCATACAACTGTTGCAGTTGTAGATAATGATTGTGAGTATGGCCACAATGATGGTTGTCAATAATTGCGCAGGCAGGGCAGAGTAAATTGAATGTTTTTTTCATGGTCTGAATATGTTGGCCACTATTTGTGCTAAAGAATGGTGATAATTATGGGTAAACCATCATTAGAAACAGGTAGTCAGGTTTGATGCAGGTTAAAAGCGGGTACAGGGTATTTGCTCTTCTACATCCCGGTTCGTTAACATGCAACGGATGCCTAACAATAGGTTTAACGCTTTGAGTATCCGGTGCCAACCTGGCAGGATTGAAAAATCTACCACGATTGCTTCTAAGCAAGGATTGTTTCAGCCCTCACCAGGTTGTCTGATCGGCGCAGAAGGCGGCGGCAGGGCTGTCACCAACTATTTTGGAAAACCACAATGAAGGTGTTCAGAAGTGGGGACCAACGACCACTCATTAACGATCAATCAAAATGATATAGAGTGAACATACCTTATGCTTCCAGTCACCATTGTACTAGGTAACCAGCTGGTTTCCACCATTGTTATTCGGGGTTGGTCACCGGCTGTAATGGTAACTGGAAGCATAGAGATAGCTAGATCATCAATCATTCAATCTCTCAGCAAATCTTAGGATCCAAACATCCATAGGTCACCAAAGGTGACAACCCATATTTCTGACTACCACTTCCGCCTGCTCAGCAGCTGGGCTAGCAATGCACCAGCTTCTGAATTTCTTCGTTATACAGTTGGTTAGACAGCCAGGCTCTTACGTTTCGTTCAAATGTGTTGCTTAAAGAGTTGGGTATTGGAAATCTGCTTTTCTTGCAATACGGGGAAACTCGTACATGATGGTTTCTCAAAATTGTGGTAACCCCAGTAGCCCCAGTAATCATCAAATCAACCATTTGCAGCAATAAACCAACCATAGGCTCCAGAAACCACACATACTTACCCTAGAGGTAGTTCCCCTGGGTCTAAACTACCTTAGCTCACAGCTGGTGGCCCACCTTCAACGCGGCGCCGGCCCTGGCCTCCAAGCCAGCTCCAGTCCGATCGTCGATGCACTTGCTATTCGTCAAGGATTTCGACCCATCGCCTGCGGACGAACAACCGCGGCTGGAGGAACGGGACCCAGGAACGAGGCTCCCTGAAACGTTGGAAAATTTGGGTGATGACTAGGGGAAGTATCAGTTAAGGGAGGTAGAGCTATAGATAAAAAAAAATTAAAAAGACATATTATATAAGCAACTTGCAACTGGGGCCATGTAATGGCTCAGACTCCCGGATCTCCGATCGCATCATTCACCTTCAGGTGTTTATACGTGGTCGAGAATGTTGCTGCGAAAAGAAAAGAACGACTGAAATCATGATGGCCATGAACTATTCTGCTCCAAGGTTGGATTAGAAACACTGATTGCCGTTTATAAAGCAGTTTATGTCCATTTGTTTCTGATCCAATGGTGGCCATTCGCTGCCGTTACCCCTCACCGCTAAACGAGGAATGGCATCCCCGCCCAAAACGTGGCTCAACCCATGGGTTTTCGACTGGGACATCTGTGGAGTTTCAGGCCGTGCCAAGAACCCGCTATGGACTGCGATTCGTTGGAGAGCACGAACCTACCAGAAATGGTAGGTATAAGTATAGTTTCTGAAGTAGGTAAACAGCTAGGCTAAGAAAAGTGATAAACATTCCAAATAATGGTAGAACTATACCAGCTATGAAAAATATGGCTTGCTGAACAAATTTGCTACATGATATTACTATAGTTTGTTTAATGGCGACGCTTGACTAACAGATCTATCTGAGAGGTACCGCCGTGTCGTCAATCTCGGTATTAGTAGTGCTGCATTGGTTTACACGCCGAATGGTGTACTGATCCCCTTCGCCTGATATCAAGCCTCGGACAACCCCATAATACATGATTTATTTCGGACAACCCAAAAATAAACCCCAAAATACTCCGGTTGGTGATTTCAACCTTTATGAAAAAATAGTAAACCAACCATTTGTTAATCATTACTAGGGAATATAATTTGTTTATTTTGGTTCTGCATTTCTTCGGCCATTCTGATGGGGTCAAATGCTTGGAGTAGTCTGTTTTCCAAGGTCACCAATCTGGCTGTCAGTTTAGCTCACGAGAACCAGTCCAAGTGCTGAGGGACATGAATCAATGGATTATCAATAGCTACTATCAGTTGAGTGTTTTTTTTATTGCTGCTTAAGATCAATCAGTTGCTATTGTTAGTTGCTACTGAAAGTGGCTATTCATGATCAATCAGTTGGCATTATTAGTTGTTATTGGTTGCTACCAGTAATCAGTAATTGACCACTATTATTTGTTTTTGAACCAACAAGTATGAACCACTAACCACCAAAACTTTTATTTGGTTAATAACTAGTACTAGTTGGCTATTCACCACGGTTGACCATCACCTATGAACCATGGCTGCTGGTTGGCTACGATCGAGCTCGTCATCTGAAATTTGTTTGTTGTTCAGTTGTCCATGGCAGGTGTGACCCATACCAACACTTGGTTCATATATGATTGACGGTTCTCTATGGTTGGCGATATTTGGTTGGTTATATTTGGTTGCTCATTTGGATTGATACAGTTATGCATAGTTATGCGATACATGACCTTTGGCCTTTACCCATGGGAAACAAATCAACAATTTCTCTGCGCGATCGCCTATGGTTGGGGTAGGCCCGAACTGACCCATAGCCACATGAGATGCGGACAAAATTATGTATTCAACCAATGGTCATTGCTTCACATGGGTGGTCCCCTATCGGTTCTGCAGCTTTTGCTCTGTATACATAATGTCTGATATGAAATAGATTGGGGCCAGGAATTGCATCTTGAAAATCCCATAGGCTGAAAGGTTCATGACTCTTGCAGGTTGGCAAGCACTTGCCGTTGTTTTCTGGCAGCAGGCGGCGGCGGAGCACAGCGTCATGTAGGGATGGCAAGCACTTGCTGCTGTTTTTTGGCAGCAGGCGGCCGCGGAGCACAGCGTCATGTAGGGAAGAGGAAGAAGAACTGTCGGAGCTTGCGCTACTTGCTTACTGTCTTCTGTCTCTGCGGTTTTGTTGTTGAACTGCTGGAGGGCGTGCTTGGCTCTGCTTGCCTGCTGCCTTCTGCTTCTGGCGGTCTTTGTGTTGAACTGCTGGCGGGTGTGCTTTGCTGCACTTCCTGCTCTGCTGCTTCTGTCCAGCGCTGCTGCTCGAGCGGTGCAAGTTGCTTCCATTTTTTTGGCAACGTACTCATAGATCCAATGGTGCTGATCCCTCGTGAGCACATCTGCTGCCTCTGAGCTTTTGTTTGAGTTTCTGTTTGCGTGGGCCTTGCTGGCTTTGCTTCCCGAAACTATCAAGTGAGATCCACAAACTGCAGAGGCGGCTTTCCAGAAGGAAAAACGCAAACATTTGGGTATCGGTTGGTATCGGTTGGGGTATCGGTAAGAAGCCTTGACTTAAAGTCAAAAAATGATCCGGAAAATTCTGCTGTCAACTTCCGTTAGTTTTTTTCCGGAGCTGAAAAAAAATCACTATGGCGTACAAAGGTATCGGTTCATGGGTGGTCCCCTATCGGTTATGCAGCTTTGATGCAAACACAAGAATCTGATGTCCATCCGAATACTAATCTATTCATTAAGTAATTTTGTCGGTTACTCACATGATCCTGATGACAACCATTGCGAAGTGAATTCGAACAACAACTATGAGAACTATTGAGTGCTGCCAAGCATAAAGCGAATTTGGTCACAGCTTGGATATTGCATGTTTCACTATGATAATGGTCCTGAATGATTGGTCTGATGATTTGGCATTGGTAATTGTAATCACCCCAGCTCTATCACATGAGCAGGGTTGATACACTGGCCACGTTAGCTGCACACTTCACGATCACCCACTGTTGACCATAGTTCGGGATCATGTGTTTTTCCATCGCTAACCACTATTGACCTATGGTCTGTGGTGGTTGAAGAACTTCTGAACCTATGGTTGGGCCTTGATTAGGACAACAAAGCCCCAACAACGACCGCCGTTCGCCTTCTCCAATCTCGACTTTGACTTTGTGCTCCCCTGGGGCAGAACATCACCATACCAACTACGCAGATCCGACCGCAACCCAGGCTTGGTAAATGACGCTGCAATCTCAGGTAATTCACATATTTAAATATGTGAAAAATAAAAACAAAATATAAATGCAAAATATATGCAAATGTATGTCTTTATTTGTGTCGGGAGAGAGAAAACACAATACATACTCAATAAATGCCCGGATGCAAAAACAAATCAAATATACATAGATGATTTTATGTGTAGGGATTTGAGATGTAAAGATTTCACAGGATCTACATAAGGAGACATAAACCAAATGCAAACAAATCGATTGCATCTACAAAACCGAATGCTTGTGACCAAAACCACACCGCATCACAGCTACACGGAATGGTGCTATTATCCTGTTGGAGCAAAGTTTCTTGGGCTAACTGGCATTTCCAGGAATTGATGTTCCTTCCAATTGTTTTCAATCATGGTCTTCCAAATATTGGTCTTCCAAGCATGGTCCTCCAAGGGGCGCCACATTCACCCCAACCCCTGAAACAACAAGCCCTGGAAAACATATGTTTTTGTCAAAGACTTCATCGATGTCGACCCACTATAGGCATTGATTTTTGATCGCTATTTGCTTGCCTCGTCCGGGCCATCCCTGGAACACCAACTTTTCCATGTGTGCTCTTTCTGAACCGCAAAAATAACAAGCACAAGCCTGCAAGATCCTGCAAGGTCCTGCTTGTATTGGGCACCACATAGCTTCCGGCGCCGCAGGACTCACAATGTACGATCACCAGGTTTGAGGTCTTTAACAAATTTGCTCGATGCCTCTGGAGGCACAAGCGTCGAGGCCTGCGTCAAGGCCATTGACACACAGCCCTGTCCTGCAGAGCTTGGAGTTGCCCCAGGGGAAGCGCCCGCATGATAGTAGGCAAAATGCATTCGCCGCAGTGCGGCCTTTATACCTGGCTTGATTTCAGGTCTCATGACCAAGGTCCATGCCGAAAGGCCGACCCAATACAAGCACGACGAAAGATCCACGCAAAGGAAAACTGAGGATGATCAAAATTCATGCGGAAAATGCTTCCAACTTAATGACCTTCCAAGAACTGCTGTGGAGCATCCAAGGACATGCTTTCGACATAGGTGCCACTCTATCCTTGGGGCAAATTGCATGCTTTGAAGCACAGGGAAAACCCCTGTCAAAGTGAGCAGAGTTCTGGCCAACGTAGCGACCCTGTTCGACTCCACCCTGAGTTACAACAGCTCAACGGTGCCGCTGAAACGTGGCGCCCCCGGGTTCCGTTCCGTGCCTGGCGGATGAGGAGCACTGTGGTGGTGGTCCTGCGTCATGTGGAAGGTCAAACCAACTCTGGTTGGTGGTTTCAACCCCAACGGTTAACTGGTGGTTAATATAGTGGGTAATAATGATTACCTATGGTAATAATGGGTGATAATGATCATTACTGGTCGGTGGTTGAACCAGCCCTATGAAAAATATCAGTCAACCAAACCATCATTTGTTGATACGAGGGGAAATAAATCATGCTTAAAACCAGCAGCCAAATATGATCCTCCATGGGATGTTTTCCGTTGTCCCGGGTGGTTACATATCCCGAAAATGCCAACATGATATACCCAATGTGGTCAAATGCCTATTGACGATATCTGAAACTTCTGTTGGTTCTATGCTCTTACATTCACCGATATCATTACCATATTGATAAACGTTACAGCCAAACATATGGTTATATACATGATCCAGTTGACTAGCAGGTATAACCCTGTTGGATTGACAATTGGGTGTTTCTCAAAATAGGAGTACTTCCAAATCATCCATGTTTAACCATTTATAGAAATAGAGAAACCGCCATATACATGATCCTGTTGACTAGCAAGTATGGCCCTGACAACAAACGTGTTATAATCATACATGTTTGTTGGGCCCTCCTGTTGACTAGCAACCATGTTAAAAGCAATTATCCATTGGTTATCAATACAGTTGGGGTCATCCCAATGACAGTTGAATACAATATTATGAGCCAATTGGTTAACTATCATCAATTAGCTATCACTGCGGTCATAGCAGTCATCCCAATGACAGTTGAATACTATTATGGGCCAATTGGTTAACTATTGTCAATTAGCTTTCATTGCGGTCATAGCAACGATCATATGTTTGAGTCAACTACTTGTTATGACCCCAATGATTGGTTCTCTCTGGCGAGGGCTCAAATGATTTTCAAGAGGCACGGCATGCCATGACCGAACCATGTAGGATCCAACCCTCAAAACAAATGCGGCATGGGGCCCAACTGGTCATGTTTGATACAGCTCAACAATATTTCGGTCATTGTGGGCTAAAGAATCAAAGGGAAATGTTTCACTAATCTTTCAGCTAGCATTTTCAACTAACGTCTGCACTTCATGAAGGTGCTCAATAGAACCAGTCATAAAATCCATCAAAATCCCAAACATCCACCTCCTAAAATCCCTACGAGATGTCCGCTCCACCGAGCCGGCGTGGATCTGCGCAGATTTGCAGCTCCTGGTGGTGAAAGAGCTTCTTTCCTTCAGGGCTTTGCCTCAGCTAGCGCAGCTGTGCAACAGCAGGGCAGGTTTTGTGACACCCTATACATTGTTTACGCGTTGATAAATATCGTGTAATGATATGATAAAATCCATATAACTAACAAGTAAACCATATATGATAATTGGTATTACCACCCTACCATTGATAATCGGTAATCAAATACTGCAAATGATGTGGTAAAATCAATATAAACAATATTTAAAAACATTATCAATCGATTGATAAATTGATGCATATTTGCTAATGAGATGGTTAACAATGGCTAATTGATGAAAATCAATGGAGTATTAACTGTTTTTGCTTTGATTGTAACTTACAATGGCCAACAGCATCCGCTGATCATATGGTTGTTAATGGTTAATTGATGAATACGAATGTATTTCGCATCAAACTGCTTGCAGCTGCGCATCATTCACTATGGATGATATCAATCATCATGATCAACCACAGATTAACCATGATTACCATTGATTACCCATAGATGTGTTGGTTGAGTAAAGGTGCAAGCTGTCTGATCACAGTTTGAGTTCACGCGGCATCCAATTTGTTTTTGCTGACTGATGCGGAGCTTACGCGTTGGAAATCTGATATAAGTTGGGAAAGATATCTCAAGATACTTTAATATGAAGTTTCCGCATCATATGGCAGGAACACAGCGCAAACGCCAACCTTACAAGGTGGACTTATAACTTGCTTAATCAGCTCACAAGCTAGTTATATCAAGTTATATCTACCATCAGTACTTACCCGAGTTATCTCCCAATTTAGTTTACGCTTGGGGGTTTCACCATGCACACAAAGCTTCGACACGAAACCATTGGAAGCCGAAGCCCTGCAACACCAAGCCATGGGACGTTTGGTGGGTTTAGAAACAATGGCATCAACCATTAGAAAAGTTAGTGTTCAACCCCTGATCAACATTCGAAACCACTAATCAACCATTTGAATTGCCTTAAGCACTTTTTAACCAGCAATGTTTAATCTACTGGTACTATAGTAACTTAATTGTTGGTTGATGCGTACTTATAGCATTGTCAAACATTCGTAACCACTAATCAACCACTATCAACGATATACCACTACTAAGCATAGTGAACTGTAGTTTGGTTAATCTCAAGCAACTTCGCAGCTGGCGCTCACCAACACGGCGGCAGGGATGTGGCGAGCTGCAAGTAGTTGATCTTGTCGTGCAGCAATGTGATCCTGGGAGCAAACCAGGAGCAACGAGGCAACGGGCGATGGATGACAATTTTGCAATGGTTAATGGGGGAAATATGGAAAATAAGAAATCAATAATAAGCAGCAGTAATGGTTAAGTACTGGTTAAGTCATGGTTGATGATGGTTGATCATGATCAAGAGAGGATAATAAAAAATACAAACAAGCAACAATCATGGTTAAGAAATGGATAAGAAATGGTTCAGCCATGGCCAAGTAGTGGTCAAGTAAGTGATGGCTATGTAATGCTGAATGTTGAGAATTTCATGACTATACTGGGGGAATATACCAACTCATGCGAGATCCAGCACTTAATACATGGGGAGAATGACCAACAGTAGGAAAGATATGGAAAGATCATAGTCAATCAATAAAGGTGTTTAGTAGTACAAAGTGATGTTCACACAAATTGTCAATTGAAGTTAGCTCATGAGGGGAACTACCAGTTCTGGATAAGTGGTCTTTGGAGATAAATACTAATAAACAATTGATGGCAAATCGCTATCTGTGATGGTAAAACAATGCTTTTTTCGTAAGTGCTGACCTACTATGAAGAGAATAACTCAATCATTGTGGGGGAATTGAGCAGCACAGCAACACTATAGTCAAAACATTCAGCTTAAACAGAAATGGTCCAAAGACATGTTCATTTGGCCATGATGATGTGGCTGTTTCTCAAAATAGGGGTCCCCAAAAGTAGTTGGTTTATTTCTATAAATGATTAGTGGATGGTTTGGGGGTCCCCTCTGGTGATCTAACCTAACATAGCAATGGAAAATCCGCCAATGATTGATGGTTTCCCAGGGTATCTATATATATATATATATATGTATATATAAAATGTGCTGATTTTCCAGCCAGACATGTTGAACTACCGGAGGGTAACACCATACCCATAAGCACGTTGAATGAACATATTGAAAACATTCAGCATATATTAACCATCATTAACCATTGTTTTTTTCCTAGTATTGTTGCTTCATATTGATGGTTAACTGCTCGACCCATAGCAATATATAGCTGGTATATTTTCTAGTTATCATCCCCTATTATTAACCATCATAACCAGCCATTGGTTGGTTAACTGCCACTTCCCCAGCTCGCCATAGCTGGTATATCCCCTACTATTGTGCTGAATGAGTTCTCCCCTATCATTAACCATTAACATCATTAACCAACCCAGCTCGCCATAACAGCCAGCTGATGGCTTCCATCACATCACCGCGGACCGCCGCTACCGAAGCACTCGTGCTTGTGCACGGCGCAGAGCTTGCGAACCAAAATCGCAAATTCGCCTTCATCGAAGAGCTCCATGAAGGGTCGCCTCCCGCGCCGGTGCGAGGGAACCGGTGATGGAACGCGCACCGGGGGGTTCCACCTGGCGACTTGGGGAAAGTTAGGGTTATGACCATGGGGACCCTGAAAGTTAGGGTAGGGTTATGACCAGAGGAATTCTGAAGCCATGACTTAAGGACTTGTTGTTCACTATGAAAGTTAAGGGAATCCTAAAGTTATGGTGGGGTTATTGAATGATAAACATTGGATGACAACTGGGGGGTCCCCGTCATGACTTGAGAAAGAGCCAACTGTAGCTCGTGGAGTTGCGAATTGGACGGCAGCACATTGTGATAAGTTGGACAATTAGGAAGTGCGACGACCATTGTGCCGTATCCATTTCTGAAATGGGTCTTGTTCATTACAATCTTGAGACCTTCTGGCACTCAAATGAATTCTGCCTGCTTGCCACCTCCAACTGATCTATTAACCAAAATAATAATCATGATTATCTACAGTCGTCAAAAACCATTCGACGCTCCTTCACTAGCTGATCTTTAGATGGAATCCCAGACGGTCAAAACAGTTTCCATGACGCAACGCAATAAAAGCCAGCACAAGACAGTCAAGCAGTAACCAGACAGGATCACCTGTTTTCATGAATCACTGAGAATCCTTAATCATTGTCAGCAAGTATCCCTACCAGTATCGAGCATCACACAACCTCTGATGCAATCATTATCATTATCATCACTAGCACAATGAAACACGATCCATCATCAGAAACCACCGTGTTTTCCAACAGATTCACCATGGTCTACCGACAACAACCCTCCATGATCATGATGACCTGCTATGGCGAGCTCATTGTTTGAGATCATGCGATCCTCTCCCATGGTAGCGCTTGGCTGTGGCTCATGAGAATCACACCTGATGGAAGCGTGTCTGATACATGTGTTTTGATAGCAGGGGTCATTAAACGTCCCAATTGGACATCACCCAACAATTGTGGGAATGATCCCCAACAGTCATCCAGTTTGGTGATCTTCAACATGTTTTGATTCAAGCTTAAAGTCTGATAGAAAGTAGCCGCTGCTTGTCTCATAAGATAATCAAGGCAAATGGTTTGAGTTTCTTTTCTATCATGATTACCTCAAATAGGATATTTGCCACCTCTTGCTATAGAAACTTCATTTGGGTCAGAGTTTTAATGGACCCAGGGTGGTGATGCCTTTTCCTGCCTTGACGCCGTACCGCGCTGCTCGCAGTGTCGGACCAGGGGTGAAGCAGCAATCAAAACGGTGACCGAAGACAAAGATGGGGGGGTAACGGATACTGTGGCAATGTGCTAGTCAAATTCATTGAGCACTTTCTGGGTAAGAAATATGTATGGCTATCTATAAGCTAGACCTTAAACTAATGAGCTTTTTTTGGCTATTAGACAGCACTGGTAAGAGGCGTGAATCACTGAGCAATGAATGAATGGGTATGAGAAATGATGGCTGGGAACCAGTGTGTGTGAGGTCCCTTCCATACCAAACATCCAAATTGCAAACAAATTCGGGGTGTTCACAATTCTCATGCCCTGAGTTTCAAGAAGCTGCACAATTCTTCTGTAATGACCAAACATCAAACTGGATGGCTAATATTGAGCCACAACCCGAATGTTTACGTGCCCAAGAATTGCTGAATGAAGTGTTCATCTGTTGACTATCTGCGCTGATACGGCTGCAGAACTGTGGACGCAATTCGAGAACGATCCGTTCGGACCCCAAATGCGGTGTCCCCAAACTGCCTTGATCATTGCTTCTAGTACTCTCTAGGAAATGAACCATCAATCTCGGAAATCATCATCGCAAGGTGCAATCATCGTGGGGATAACAATCCCAAGTCTCAGTGCTCATGGGCTTTACAGTGATAAAAGTCAATCATCATTGCATCAAATTGTTAGGCTTGGAAGGCGTTTAGTACGCTTGACAGTCCCGGTTCCTGGTTTCACCCGCAGAGGTGCTAGTACCGTAAGGCTGAAACCAGCGCTTGCATTGCACAGAACCAACTGTAAATGACCGTGAGCCACAGCAAACGAAAAACTTGAAGGGTAGTAATAAGCTTTCAATAGAAGTAATGGCCAACGGAGTAATAATAAGCTATTACAAGTAATAAGCATCAGTTCACTATGTTTCACAAGGTTACAATAGAAGTAATGGCCAACGGTGTAGGGATGAAAACATGAGAGATGGATTTGATTTATTGTCTGGCTCAATTGACAGAAATTGAGAGGTGTTCCTACCTCGTTCTCCAGTATTCCTGTCTCGTTCTGGAGCCTCGTTCTGGAGGTGTTCCTACCTCGTTTTACGTGCGAATTCCTGCTTTTCTAGAGAAACCATTCCCACCCGAAGACTAACCAATTCATTTGGAAATAAAAGCTTTTGCTCACATAGCACAAACAGCGAGTACGTACATAAATCTAGTGGATGGATGACCACGTCAACAACTGAAGTATGATTGTTTCTTCTGCTTACTTTTGGGATGCGAACCACAGGATGAAACATGTCCACTCGTGTTTACTACCGCAGACCGGTGCAACAAACACTACACAGGGCAAAATGTTCATTTCTCCGGGATACAATAGGCATAGAATTTGCTTGCACATGTTTCCTTCACTCTCGCAAGACTATTGAGTCTATAAATCAAGACCCTGCTCCCCTAGTAAACAAAATCGAACATCCAAAACCACAAAGAACAAAAATAGAAATCAATTAAATCCAAGAGTAGGTAGAATATCAAGCTGGACCATCTCCAAAATATCTGAGTAAAACATCAGTAAATGACCAAACTCTTCGAAAAACACATAGGACATCATCAAAGGTCAGGGCATGAAAATGCATCAGTTACTCAGCAACAGAAATCTACGTGAGCAGGGCCGCATGCAGCGTGCGCAGGATGGAGTCGTAGGGGGTTCCCACTGAGGTTTGCAAAAACGACAAACAAAGTACATCACCAATTCAATTAGTGAAAAAGGAACCACTAATGGTTAACTAGTGGTTGATAATGAATGGTTACTAATGGCTAGTGATTGTAATAATGGTTGATACTAGACTGGTTGGTGGTTTCAGCACCTATGAACAACATGCTTGTCAACCAACCGTTTGTTAGCAATTAATTCGGGAAAAAACATGTTTAAAACCACCAGCCAGCTAGTAGTTGATGATTTATACTACTTCTATTTGTACCCAACCAGTTTATCCCAGCAAACTCAACTACTCATGCCCCCAAACTGTACTTGTAATGATCATTTTTGGTCGTGATAAATGATAATCTATCCTCGATCACAATCACTACTCTTATCATCACCGAACGTACTTGGCTTGATCACAAATTGGCAATTAATAATTAGCAATTGTAATCACTGATTCCCCTCGACTCCACAACATTGAAAAAGGTTAATTGATCCAGCTAATGATATTCTTCCATTCCGTGTGTATAATCACTGTCCACTGAGTTAGCCACTACTCAGCATTATTAGACCATCAATCAGTTTCCAGCAGAGTAACCATTCAATGAGCACTCACGAATCGCCACGAATCAACCGCTGACCGTTCAATGATCCTTCACCATTCATGATCATTCATGGTATATTTGCTTCAACCATTAGCAAATATTGACCAACAATGGAATGTTGAATGACCAACACCATGGGGTCAACCATTGGCAAAAACTTCATGGCGTTGGTATATTTGCCAATATCCACTGGTTGGTTATTAGTTTCACCATTCCAAAAGTATGCAGCTGTTGATCAACCATCTCAGCTTTACAGCTGGAAGATCAAACATGTCCATGAAACCACCAGCCAGGCAATGACCCAAACAATTACTAACACTGACCATCAACCAGCTTATGAACCAGCTCATTCACCAGCTTACATATCAATCATTCCATCATTAAACCCATCAAAATCACCGTTTTTCAAGGGTAAGTTCGGCCACTCCTCGTAGCTCCAAATCGCTCCCCCTTTGAAGGGCCAGAACGGGATACCCCTGGCTGCTGGCCTCGCTCCCGCCTACCCACCAGCCAGTAAACCAACTACAAAATCATACTTTTTCATACTCATCATTTGTAGGTGCCTGGTTGCACGACATAAGCTCACCATTTTTCATAAGTAAACCAATGTAAACCAAGGTAAAGCTAGGTAAAACAGCTATAACCCCACTCAGATAAATTATACACCAACTAACCGTTCAGTGGTTGTTGGGGGCCCACTTTGCAGCTATAACTCATGGATTTTGCACGCGGAATCTGATGGTCTCCCGCCTGCGTGTAGCAAGTGGTCGATGACCGCGCCCAACTTCTCGGTACGCACCTGGTCCCGTTGTAACAGCCATGGTGGGTGATTTTCTATGGTTAACTATGGTTAATCATGGGTAATAATAGGGGATGATAAGCAACAATAATAGTCCGTTTTATAGGAAAATCATGGGATTCTCTAGGCATAACTATGGTCAACAAGGGATAATCACCAACAAACCTATAGTTAAACAACTACTAGTTGGTGGTTTCTTAATGGCTGGGGGTACCCACAAGCTATGGTTGGTTTATAACTATACATGGTTAATAATGGATGATTTGGGGATAGCCTTATTTTGAGAAACACCCATATAATAGGATGGTTAGTGAATGGTATTGAATATGATATAGTAGGACGCTTTGTAATTACACATGATAATTATGATTCAGTACCATTCATAGTACTCTAGTTAAGATTCCGAATGTTGCTGAAGTGGTACTGATATGGTCGTTCATCAGTACCATATGATGAGTGATAAATATATATATATATATTAAGTCATTGATCAATCATTTGATCAATAATGGAAACGATGAGTGGCACTGACATGGATGACAATAGTCTTGTCATGAGTGAACCATAGATGAGTGATTCATCATGACTACCAGATTGTGATGAGTGATTGATTCATGGTACTGATATGTACTGAATATGTCTGGAAACTTATTGAATGATCAATTGGATTCATACTACTTGCAGTTGACTGATAGTGATGAATCCAAATGGTGAGAGAATCAAAAAGACATTCATGTCAATGATGTTTAGTGCTTAGTTCTAACAACATGCAATGATTATTGATCCATCCCGCGGATTATTGATGAATGGCATTGAATGGTGCTGATATGTGCTGGGTCCAAGTCGCGTGGCAATATCGCCCGTGTCAGGCGTATTCGTATTCGCTTGGAATGCTCGGCGTGCGTCCGTAGTGTCGTCGTCGAGTGGTCCAAAGTACGACCTGCTGAGCATTGAAGCAAGATAGCCCGGCTTCGCTCTGTGTAGGAATCCAGCGCTGATCACGGGGAGAGCTTGTGACAATGCACCTCCAGGAGGCATTTGCTCATAAGACGCAGCTGGTTTGACGCCCTCACAGGCACTCCAATGACCACGCAGCCGCCCCAATGCCCAATCACCCTACCAATGGATGGTTGGGACTCGGCAGCCGGAGCAAGCTCGTAGTGTCTCACAGTGACAGGTCCCACAGTGATAGACAACTTTGGACAAATGAGGCCCATCGACATGTCCCTGATTAAGAGGTTAATTAACCACCATGAATAATTATCTATAAATGGCTTGGTTGAAGTTTCCACTATCATCGAGTCTTCCAAAGAAGAAACAGCTTATATACATGACCCCTTGACCATCACGAAGAACCGACGATTTCCAACCAAGAAGATTAGCAGCCAACCAACTAAGCAACCCGGCAGGCTGACCGCAGTCCCTCAGAAATCCATGTGATCTCCGCCCGCCTTGCGTTTTTCCCAAGCTTCCTGGAGCGGAGTTTGATGGTCAGAGGAAGTAAAGGGATATGATGGTGCATGCGAGTCTCGATTCGTTGAACATGTTTCGCAGGTCATCCCTTTGGATGCAAACAAAATATGGAACAATGTATGGAACAACAAATAATTGGATCAAACATGGAACAAAATACTAAAGCTTCACTATATGTAATCTGTAGGCCTAGGGCAAGCGATGCATGGATGCGGCAAACAACCTTCCACCAAAACAAACACAATCAATCTTTCGCAGGATTCACAATGGTTAATTAATCATTGTCAGTAATGATTTATATGTCGCTTAAGACTCATGTCACTGCTTTCTGAAACCACCTGTAGCCAGCCCAGCATGACTTGTTGCTTGTCGTCCTCTCTTATCAAGCCTAATCAGCAAGAATCCACCCAAATGGATCATCACCGAGAGCAATGTTGCCACAATCCAACAATCACCGAGAATGCTTCGCAAGAGTGTTCCGCAACATAACCCCTTCACAACCATCGACCAGCACTTCGCCATCATTTTGTCAACCATTTCATCACCACTTGTCCACCCCTCAACCAACAACTGCCATCCATTTCACCACCAATCCACCCCTCAAATCCACAACTTACAAAGTGGGCCCCCAACCACTTAGCTTAGTTGGTTTATAACTCATCTAACTAGGGTGATTCCTACCAGTTACAGGGGTGAACTCACCCAACTTAGTTCAGTGGTTGGGGGCCCGCTTTGTAGCCAATCCTTCACCCCTCAGTTATAGTGGTTTGTGATTTTCATCATGGCTACCCAC
Source organism: Symbiodinium kawagutii (assembly GCA_009767595.1). NCBI lineage: Eukaryota > Dinophyceae > Suessiales > Symbiodiniaceae > Symbiodinium > Symbiodinium kawagutii. Next base: position 538,740 of record VSDK01022257.1, on the reverse strand, counting down.
TGGTTACTAGTGGTT
>VSDK01022257.1:516223-538582 GCA_009767595.1 Symbiodinium kawagutii | reverse complement strand
GTTTGGGATTTTCATCAGGGCTCCCCACTGGTTACTAGTGGTTACTGCTTGGTTAGCCACTAGTTATTATGGTTACCCACTGTGGTTACTAGTTATTATTATGGTTACCCACTAGTTTGTTACCCACTGTTATTATGGTTACCACCCCACTATTATAGTTAATTACTAGTGGTTACCGATTATGATTATGCTTACCCAACTATCATTTTTATATTACTAGTTATAGTGGCTACTGATTATTATGGCTACTGATGTCCTTAATCATGCCCTCAACCACCACTTCACCATCCCCGGTTACGCCTGCGACACGGGCGCACTCTGCACGGACCAGGTGGGTGGCAAGTTCACGGAGCCCTGCCAGCCCTCGGTGTGGCAGAAGCATCTGGAGGTTGCTGAATTGATAGTGGTTGATGTCAATGATTAGTATGTATATATATATATATATTTCTGAAATTCCTATATATAAATATATAAATATTGATATATAAACAAATAAACTATATATATATATAGAAATAAAAATATATATATGCAAATATATATATATATATGAAAAAAATACAAATATAAAGTTCAGTGATGCTTAGTGACCTATACTGACCAATTTTGACTGCAGTTACTGGTAATTAATAGTTGCTCGTTGGTTTCTGGTAATTTCATAATCATAGTAAGCTATTGTAGGAAGCTATAGTAACCTATAGTAACTTACTGAAATTACGAATAGTAACCTATAGTAACGATAACCTATAGTCACTGGCTGGTTGTAGGTTACTAGTTACTTACTCAAAACTTACTATAACTATAATCATGAAATTACTATTAGAACTATCGGCCATCAGTATAGCTATACAACCTATTGATCCTATGGGAACTCATGATAGGCAACTCATTAAATGCACTGGTTACTATTAATGAATAGTGGCCTATAATGACTTTTGGTTAGTGATTATTATGGTTACTAGTGGTCACTAGTTCGTTTCTGGTTGGCCATTGTTGATGGTAACTTTTGAGTGTGATTCATAGTGATTCATATGGCAGTGGGTCAAAACACTGTACCCCTGGTTTCCGTATCATTGACCATTGTGTTCCCTATTACTGTTGGCTATTGTCCAATATCATTGGTTGGTAAATATTCACCCATAGCCATATGGATTTAAAGTGATTATTACTGAATAGTCACTGGTTACTTACTGGGTAGATATTGTTATTATCATGGTTGATAGTGGTTAATAATGGTTGATGTCAATTGGTCAGTGATTGTTATGTTTAGTAGTCATGATCAGATTCTGGTTACTATCATTTATCAGCGTTGATTAATGGTCACTACTCAAATTATGATGGTTTGTTACTATCAATGGTTTTAGGTTACTGAATTGATCGCTTAGTTGTGGTTGATTATCACTGGTAAGTGAAAGAAACTAAAAACGATGCCGAAGGGAAACATGTTCCCAGAAAAATACTCCAACGCATGCACTTCCCACTTCATCCACATGGATGCACATACGTATTTGCTGATTAAATTGCAATATTTGCAACATCCACAATCTATCAAACATCAGTTTGGTTGGCGGTGTCGTTGCGATTGCAATGATGGATTCGGTGTATTGCTCCGATGCAGTCCAAAGAACTACGCAATTGTGAGCGAGGTGCCACGAAGCTAGGTGGCAGTTCATGTGTTTATCGACCAAATATCGCACCAACTCAACAACCAAGGCAGTCATAATGGGTAAATCCATGTAAATCATGGATTGTTGAGAGGTATAAGTGATATAAATCACAGCACATGTAATTCCAAGCGCTAGGTCATATCCCCCGCTGTCGTTGGGAACCTGCCGTGGGGAACCTGTTCGTCAGCGCCACCCAGCAAAAAGCACCAGCAGCTGCCCTGCTGGGCTTCCCCACTGAAGGCAGCTTGCCATAGAAGCCTCGGACGAAGTCGCGTGCGTGCGACGTCGCACCACCCGTTGGGAACAGCCAGGGACCCAACTGCTCCGAGTTTCGGTCAGTTTCATCAGCTGCTTTCATCTCATGAGTGGGAAATTAACCATTGATAATTCCATATCTATAATCAAGCAAATAAAGCATTAAGCACGAATTTGTGTGAATTAATCATCACCATTAACGATTCGTTCATTAAAAGACGTCTATTCTCCATCAATAATAACCATTCATATTGCAATTTCAATTGATCAATCAAGAATATTCTTCATATTCCATTAATCATCAATAAAAAACCATGAACCCATCAAGATCAACCTTCTTTATTCTCGGTTGCGCAACCATGGCCATGACTGCTAGGTGCCGCACCCATGTCGCTCTGCGCCGCAAAGGCCGGCACAGGCGCACACGCCGGACCCGGAGCCAAGGAGCCCTGGCGCTGTGGAGATGGCGAGCTAAGCATGGCCGCTGCTGATGGTGCACACCATGGTTCTAGGTATAGGAAACCATCAGCAACTTAACTTAGTCAATAAACCATCTATATACCATAAAGATTCATAAAGACGGTATATATAGTCTCACCATAGTTGCTGATGGTTATGGTTGCACCATGGTTCATACTGATGGAACAAATGATTGACGGTTCACAAACCATCACCATTTCCCTCGTTATCATCAGCAAGTGATGGAATCATATAGTGAGTTCGTAACCATGTCCATTTACCATAGTTGTATGGTTGCTATGGAATTGGTTTAGCATTGTGAACCATACTTGGTTGGCAACTGATGGTTAGGGTTGGATATAAGGAAATAACCAAAACAATGAGCCAACTAGCTAGTTCAGCATGGTGAATAGTGGGTGATCATAGGGGATCATAGTGGTTTGGATGGCTATCAGTGGTTGATAGTGGTTAAGAATACTGGATAATAGCCGAACATAAGCGAATTAGCTGATTATTAGCTATAAGCGTCAATCATACACTCCAGTACAATGGAAAATCCACCAATTATTAATGGTTTCCCAGGGTTTCCCTATAGAATATGGTGATTTTCCATTGCCATGTTAGTTTACCAGAGTGTAGGGGATCATAATGACAATCAACAATGCCATGGGATATACTGACCATCAAGTTTATGAGGGATGGTAACCTGTAATGGTGGACAATAACCTAAAATAGTTCGGCACTAGGGAAACAATGGCCAATAATAACCAACAATACCAAGGAACATAGCAACTAAACGACATTTTTTGGCCATTGATCAATGTTAACCCACATACTAACTTCATGACCCTTCCAACATCCAGCAAATATAAGCAAATTGCCAACATCAACCACTGCTGTGTGATCAGTTCTCTATGGATCAATATCAACCATCCCAAGCCCATGGCAGGATGAACATCCCAACAGTTCGACATGAACAGCTGGCGTACAGTCAGGGATTGACACACAGCCATATGGTGGAGAGGGACTACTGACTACTGGTTGTTGGTTTTGAATAGTGATTGGTAGTGATTCGTTTTGGTTTAAATATGTTGTAATAGTGGTTGGTTCATATTCAGCCATTACTTGTTCTTAGTGATTGGTGATTGTTTCACTAATTAGTTGTGCTGGGTTGATAGTCACAAGTGGTGCTTCATGATGACTACTGGTGGTTGGCTGGTTACTAGTGGCAGTACTTGGTTGGTCAACGATGGTTGGTTTAGAACGGTTGGTTGATAACGACTGGATTGGCCAAACATGATTCCAACAGAAAGAAGGGCATCAAGCAATGGCATGAAGTTGGTAGATTATTTGATGGTCGACGCGAGTACCAAGAAATGGTTGATCTGTAATGATATGTTTTTTAGTGGCAACATGTTTCAACCAAATCATCCGGGGGGTGCAAGAACAACGACCACACAAAACGTTGAAACATAGCAACCATTTTGGATTTCTGTCAGTACTTCCTGTTTCATCTCATCGAACGCTGGTGGATTCACTTCAAGTCGTGTCAAAGTTCAAAGGTTCCAACAAGCCTATGATGCACCCACTGTGCAAGCAGTGAGTTTACCAATATAGAACAAACATGAACAAAGTAGGTGTGTACACTGTGAATCGAAACAGAGGCACCAAAGCTACCATAAAAAGTGAAGATTTCAGGCAGAACAAGTTAGCCATCGAAGTTTGCTTGCTAAGAATCCTGGTATCATGAGACAATTCTAAGACTATCGCGGTGAACTCCCACAAAAATAAGGCCTACATTGCATCACTGAAAACATAGGGTGAGTAGTCATATTCATCATTCCTCCAGAATTGCTGCCGAACAAACACGTGTGTGATCAATCAACGTGCAACGATTCTGAGAACTACTTGGCGGATGCCGAATGGAAATGTTGGGAAGATCAATACTTTTAGATTTTTTATTGATCCTCCCAACTACTACTGTCAAATGTGTTTCAGATCCTCCTGTTTTAGTTGGGAGGATATGTGAGTTCGTAAGTTTTTGATCCCCACTACTGTAAGAAGTCTCAGATGAAACAACTCAGCGATCACATCGTCAGGTTGACAGTGTATACATCTTGGGCGCAGTGGTGGTACTGTGCCGACAGCTGCCAAGAGTACTGCACACCATCCAGCCTTGGTAAACTTAAGATCTATTCCTGCAAAAAATGCAACGGCAGAGCTGGCCCTTGGCATTCAACACTCGTCCGTAAGCTGACGTCACATCCGCCTTGCGATCTGTCAAAATGGACTCTATGGTCCACAGGTTGTCAACGTTGACTTCACGGTCATCTTTCATGAGGATCCAGCTCTTCTTGGTCAGTTCCAGGGCAAGGAGCCCTCTGGAGAGTTGAAACAGCGCCCTCAAAGCAGCTCACCACAACATCTTTCGGGCACTTGCGCGTCGTCCCCGGTGGGAACCAGGTAGATTCCTCTGTTGCCAGGCATGTAACGGATCTGGAAGCCGTCAGTTCAGAAGTGGTATAAGACGAGCAGTGCACAATTTTCATGCGCCCTTCCTAATCTCCAAAGCAGTCGCCTTGTTCATTGACTTTCTCCAGGCGAACCAGCGAGAAGATATCTTCAGTCACCAACATCTTGTGCTGTCTTAGGTATGTTCGAATGTAAATACATCAAACCCTTTTATAGGGAAACCCTGGGATTTTCTATGGTTACCTACGATTAGTAGTGGTTAGGAATGACGTTTGCCAAAGGCCCAACCAAACAAACCATCAGAGACCCGGTAGCGACTTATTCGCTATGAGAATCGGTAGGTCCCACGCCGCCCTTTGTGCCTGTGTACCCATGGGTGGCAGCACGCTGTAATGCGTCAAGCCATCCGTATCCGATCTGGCGGCCAAGCCATGACCAAGGCATGCCAAAAACGGGGAAATGAATAGTGAAATACCAGGGGCCAACACTGCCAATGAGCTGGCTATTTGCACCAGCTGGAACGAGAAATTGTGGTGTCTCGAAGAAATATTGCTGATTGAACACTTGAACAAGCAAAACAGAACAGAAACAACTGAGTAGATAGGTGTTACACACAAGATAAACTAATGAAGCAGCAAATGTCGAAAACAAAACCCGCGAAAACGCTGAACCCAAGACCACAAACCGGCATTTCCGAAGCCTGGGGGTGCGCTGACCAAAGCATGGGAGGGGCGTTTGGTTCCCCAATGCTGTAACAATTGGGGTTCAGGCCAGGAAGAGCCGCTGTTGGTTGTATGGTTTCCATTGACATGGAGATTCTGAATCATCACCAATGGATACCAATTGGTTAAACCATAAAATCAATGTTGGTTAACCAATCCATGATCGTTTCATCATCCATTTGACCACCAATGAATGGAGAATCAATGATCATCATTTAAACCACCACAATCATACAGTGTTCATGGTTGGTTATCACAATCCAATGCTATTGTTGGTTGTATGGTTATCATGACATGTTGGTTGTATGGTTATGTTGTGACTAATCATTCTGAATCATTATTGTTCCATAACCAATGTTTACAATATTATTATCATCATGTTCCATAATCATTATTGTTCCAAAATCATCATGTTATTATTATGTCGAGTCATAACTAATCATTATCGGTTGTTATCGTTCACCATGATCATTTCATTGTTGCTTCACCAATTGTTCCTGGATCTCCCCTCGGTGCGATCATTTCCCATAACCAGCTACGAGCTTGACCTATGGTTGGTCGGATCCCTATCACGTTGGTGATCGCTACTTAGTTAAGCAGTGATTATCAATTGGCTACTAACCACTGCTTGGCACTATCCCTATCTGGTAAGAAGGTTCAGTAATGATTAGCTATTATATATCCCAATCAGTAATCACGAACCTTCATCACCAACCATTACTTATGACTCATGACTCAACTATGGCAAATTACCATAACCAACCATAACCACCTACGAATGACTAGTCTAGCAATAGTGGCTAGTGAAGGCGGGTTAGCTACTTAACCTTCGTTGACGACGCTGATTAAGCTTGATTAACAGCTAGTAGCCATTGCTTGAAATCACTGACCTGATCCTAGCCGTTAATGATTAAGCTTGATCATCACTTAGCTTAAGGCTTAATGAAAGCTTGATGAAACGCTATTAACCTGCATTATCCGCTTTTAACCTGCATTAACCACACTACTATAGTAATCATCACTCGGCCTTCATTAACCACTGCTGATCACCATCGCCCAACCCAGGGGCGGCCACCTATAAAAGTAGGCAAGGAACCTCGGTCGCGCCGGAGGAACATGTCGCGGCTGCAAAGCACGCAGCAGTACGCCATGTCATTGATCAAGATCCATTGATCACGGTACAGTATTATATATATATATATATGTATATATGTTCAAAAAAGAACAAAAAGAACATTACGTATCATACAAAAGAGTCAACCCAAGTTGGCATATTTCTTTGACACCTTGTGGTGATTCATCGCTCATCATCGAAAACTCAATCTGGAGTGGCCACGTGTAGGTTGCAGCATCATGAAAAACCCTACAGATCTCAGGGGATGGACGGTACTCACCGACAACAACCAACGACTTTTGATTCCCAACATGGATTCATCCAGAAATGATGTACTCCCAAAACTGGTGGTTTTCGAAACCCAACTACTTTTTACAAGGTGTGTCCCCCTAGTTGCAACTTGGCTTATAGAGCCATCTACTGTACATATAGTTGTATCTAACGTAACTGGTAGTTGCCCTAGTTATAAACCAACTTATAGCTGATTATGGGCCCACCCTGTAGGCTCAATTGATAATTAGTTTAGGTAGCAGCTTGAAGCCACCAAGGTTACATGCCATCATCTGATCAGTACTTTGAGTGTACCTCTTCAGTAAATAGAGAGTTTGAGCATCCATCGGGGCATGTAGGCATGCACAAAGCCAAATTCTCACAGCATCCGAAACCAAAGAAAGACAGCTTCATGGTTCTACTGCTTGTCATGCTTGTCCGATCTCTCTGGGAATGATCTCTTTCGCAGGTACGAGCATCAACCTCCAATCCAGGCGAGGCAAATCACTTCAGCCCCGCACTCATCGTAGTCGATGTGTCCCTGGCCACTCTTATCTGCCTGTAGCGAAGAGTGGAATGGCTCCCCGGTGGCCAGTGGCGGTGCTTTTCAGCATCATCTACAGTCAATAACGACTGATCAATCATAGATCGTGATTGTAAGTAATCCATTGATTTTCATGACTACATTACAATTAATTGATTTTCAGCATCATCTACAGTCATATCATTTCAGTCAGTCAATGAATTAACAATAAACTAACCACAATGGCTTACCCAAAGAAAACACCCTTGCAAATCCTCCCTGCCCCAGCCACAAAAAATGTATGGTTGATTTCAAACACATCTCCAGTACGAAGGCATCTAGCCGTTCTGCAATAAACTTGAAGCGTGCAAGAGCTGGCACCAGTAACAACATGTATCAACTACATGTACCTGCTGATGTCATTGCCGCTGCTGTTGCTGGTGGCATTCCCCTTCTTGTGCAAAAAAAAAGGAACGACGAATCCGTAGCGGCAGAAGATTTTTCATCGACAATATGGCTGTGGCTTTGGGGTAGGTTCCTGTGCACCTGGATGTTCAGGTTCACACCCCTCAAAAAAAGAAACAAAACACTCTACCTCTTGGGACCTATTTGCATTTTTGGTTCCATATGACTGTGGGTCGGTTCAAGCGCTGTGAAGGGATCCCAGTTCGCTATCAGCAGTCCAAACTGGTCCAACTGTGATGTGTGAACTATCCATTGTTGGGCCCCCAGCAGTCATGAATTGGTCGAATTCACCCTTATTAATTCATTGCTGGTAGAATTCTACCAATTTATAACAGTAGTTAAGTAGTTAATTGCTTGACCTGTTTGTAAGATCTTGTAAGTTATAAGTGGTAATCAACAAATCAACCAGCAGCTCTACCCATGGCTGGGCACCAGCTCTACCCATGCGGCTGGGATCTTTGGCCGCCCAGCAACCCTCAGCCGCTGGCCTCTCGGATCAGGTCTTCCATCTCCTTGGCTCCAAAATGCTCTCCAAGCACCTCGCCGCAACGGCTCAGGAACGGGGTCAACACGGGGGGTTGCCACGAGGGTGACGGGGGCCCCCCCGGGAGTCAACCTCCTCTGCATCTCTGGACTTTAGTCAAATAATGTCAAATATGTTTCGTGATTAGTCTTAATTACTGTCGTATTTGGTTACTTTTGTGTGGCTATTAGTTTCCTATTAGTTTCTGATTAGTTTAGATCAGATTAAATTAGCTTGCTAGGGGTCGATTATTTGGGGGTGGTCCCTTTCTCTGATGTATGGGAGCACCTTGTTGACCTTGTGTGTATGTGTGTGGGGGGGTTGATCCGGTGTTGCCATTACCTTTTAGTCATGGTAACCAATGGTTCTTGCAGACTCATGATTATTGATCATGGTCAACCGCTTCTATGTTGGCAATCGTTGCAATTTACCACCATCAGCCATGATAAATCAACAATCTGAGTCACTATCGACCATTGTTAATCGCTTGATGGTGGTTTCTCAACATAGGCCCAAATCATCCAATAATAATCATATGCTATCATTGATGATAATAAACCAACACGTTTTGAGAATCCCCTATATTGAAAAATCCTAAAATAATTCACCATCACTACCCCATTGTCAACCATCGAACATTAATCCACCACTTCTCTAGGTCAGCATCAATCAGCAATTCAGTCAAAATTTAATCTACCATATGGCTATGGGTCAATACTAACCAACCAATTTCATGGGGGATAATGACCAACACTAGTAGGGAAACAATGGTTAGTGATAGGGGAACCAGGGGTACGGGTTTTTGACACACTGCCATATTTCTTAGCAATTCATCGGATCAGCATCACCATCCCAAACCCCCGCCAGCACCGGCCCCTGCCACAGGCAACTCAGCTGCCCCACGCAGCGCAAATTCTCCGCAGTGATGCTACCCGACCTGAGGCTATTAAACGACAGCCGACTCGTGAACGAGCTGTGTTCATGGGGATTAGTTAGTGGTTCATAAATGATTAGTGCCTGAATGAGTGATAAGTAGTGGCTAATTAGTGCTTAATCGATGGTTAATTAGCGGCTGATTAATGGTTGATTAAAGGTTGGTGGTTGACGAGAAAAAAAGATATTATGATTACTGAGCCATAGCCAATGGTATGGGAATATGTGAGAATAATCAACAGGAAAAGGGGATATACCAACTGTAAATGGTTGGAGGTCAATATTAACAGACCAGCAATGAGATAGTAGTGTGCATCCCAACATCTCGGTATATGAGCCTTTCCCACCGAGAAGAGACAGCAGCCTTCCAATTGCCACCAAAGGCATATCGACGAATGGATGAAGGCCCTGAGGACCCTGATGACACGCAGATGAAGGCTGTGAGCAAGAAGGTGCAACCAGAGGATGCTCACGCAACTGGTTGAGATGGGAGTTTTGGTGCGGCAGCTCCATTTGCTGAGCTATGGACCAGCTGGTCCCGTGAACCACGGCCTTTTGGGCCTTCACTCTTTGGAAGAGAACATCCAAAGATATTGCTGCTTTGCCCCGCAGCAACGCATCTATGGCGGTGCACAAGTTGAGAAGTTCGCGGGCTTGTGCACCTGTCGCTCTTTTCGATAGGATGTTCGTGTCGTAGAGAACCGCTATAGCCCTCACACTGTTCTCCTCCAAGTCCTCACCGCTGGTGGTCAAGAGCGACCTGCGCATAGCGGCCACCCCCTCCATGGCCAACGCCCCGGGGTACCGTTCCGCGATACTCCGTGTCTTGGATTTCTCCATAAACACCGTCTCTCCCTCTAACTGCTCCAAGTCCTGCGAAGAGCTGGAGGCCGACTCGCCTGAACTGCTGTTGCTGCTCCTGGATGCGTACTTTTTTGCTTTCGGAAGCACGCGTCTCCTCACCTTCTCCTTCTGATCCAACCGTGTTCCTGCGCGCAGGGCCTGGGCAAAGTACTGGGGAGCAACATCAGCACGGGCGGAGGCAGATGTCAAGGCACCCAACGCTGCCATGCGACACATGTTGATTATAGTCCTTATTGGAATACCTCCCAGCTATGTGCATGATGTTTGTGACATGTCAATGAGTACATCAGTATGACGTGGATCCTGAAAATCATTGACCTTGTGTCCTGCTACTTTATCCATAAGCATAGCATGGTGAAGGTCAATATCCATAAGTATCAAAACACACCACGAACCGTTCACCATGGTACTAAACAAATTCTGATATAGAAATTAAGTCATGAATGATTCTCATTGATTCCCCATGCGTAACTTGGCTGCAATGAAATATCCACTGGTATCTGTCGCCTCGAGGAAGGACCGATCCACTGGTACATATGATGCTTTCTCAAAAAAGGGTTACCCCAAAATAACCAGTAATAAACCATCATTAGTAACCATCATTAATGATAACTGTTATTGTAACCATCATTAATGGTGACCAGTTATTTAACCCTAACGAATCATACTTTTGGGTTTTCCCAATTTTGAGAAATCGACCCGTTGGTTTGCACCATGTTTGTTGGATCTTGTTGGTTATCATCCCCTATTATTAGCCGTTCCCCACATAGGAACAAGAGTCCCGCTTGCGCATTGCTGGGGAGGGACTTGCAAACAAACGGGAAACAGCCATTAACCACCAGAATCATCTGGTTGGTGGTTGAACCCCTATGAAAACTATCAATCAACCAACCAATTGTTAATAGCTACTAGGGAAAATAAAAAATGTCAATCAAACCACCAACCAGTTGTTTGACCATTGTTGTTGCTATTATTATCCCCTATTATTAGCCATCATTACTGGTCATAACCCCTACAAGACCCAGTATAAACCGATATTATCGAACAAGACAATGGAATATCCACCAGTGAAATCGCTGATTTCCCGGGATTTCCCTAAAAAAATGGTGGGTTTCACATCCAGCGAACTGTATTTGATCACCTGAGTGTATCCACCATGAACCCACCATCTCCCTTGGTCGAGGTCGTCGATCAGCTCCCAAGGTCCCAACTCGCTCTTGTCAAAGCGCCCGAAGGTCTTGCGGAGCAAGTCCTGGGCGACACGGGGCGGCGGCGCCTACACGGTGACAACGGTGCCATGGATACAGCGCACCAGGCGACTGAAGCTGAGCATCGGCAGTTTCAATGGTGAGGATTTCTCAAGCCAGGTTGGGGTAAGAACTGAGTAAACCAAAAATGGTTGGTTTACTAGTATTATGAATCACTACTCATGGTGAATGAATGTGTATAAATAGATGTAATCAGTCATACCATGATAATCTATCTTAGATTTGTGTTGCATCTCTACAGATCATACAATTTCTCAATCTATATTTGAAAAGTGATGTAGTGAGACAATGGGTGAAGAATGGGAAAAGAGACTGGTGATAAAATGGCCAATAGTGATGGTGATATTATCTCCAATGGTGAAGCATGCCTATAGCGAAACAATTGGTGAAAAAAACTGGTCGGACTCGTCGGACTCGTCGGACTCGGACTCTTCGGCCTGGGACAGTCGTCACGACCCCCGCAGAGCGCGCAACGCAACACTGGAGCTGTGCCTCGCCTCACAGCTGCACAGGTTCCAAAGCCAGGACCACATGGCACAAAGGATCAAAGGTCGGCAGCAAGTCACCGCACAGCACAAGTCGTCGAGTCACTCAAGTCTTGAGCACCAGCCGAATACACAAGACATGCATGAATGCCCAATCACCAATTGCATCCAATTGCCAGCTTTCAGATCAAGGTTGTGCAATGTGTTTTGGTCACTCATCAAGCATTCTCTATAGCCATACCCAAACTGTCTCAAACCGGTTCAATTCCTCTTGCCGTGGGTTCCCTACAGATCCCGTCATAGAGAGGGACCAGGCACCCGGTGTTTTGGAGCCTGCATCGCTTTGATATCATGGGCAATTGTGGTGTATGATCGATTCAATTTACACGGATTTAGGTTGTGGTTGACACAACGGGTTGATCTCATGGGCAATGGTGACTGGTGGATTGATACAATGGATGGGATAACGGGCAATAGTGCCATTGCGGATTGATGTCATCGGGAGATATTTGTAATGATCCGTAGTGGCGCACGGTCCAACATGATTTGTAAACAAACTGTTCAAGATTTCCTTTGCATGTAGTTTGCATGTAGTCTGAATGTAGTCTGCATGTAGTCTTGTTGCTCATAGTGCATGTATCACCATGCTTGGGTATTGCTGAGTGTGAGATCCCTACTCGAATGAAAAAGTCATAAGATATTTCACCGAAGATGTACCACCAGAACTTGTTGGTTTATCCATTAATCTTTAAGACAACACATTACATAAAACTTGCTGGTCAACAAACATGTATTCGCCTTCGCTTGTTGGGGGTACAACCACTTGTTGACATGACATACCCAAAGGGAAACTCTAAGCTCAATTGGAGGGCTGTCAGGCGCAACCGCCAAATCTCATCACACAAGGACCAGTAAATGCAGTGAGACTAGCATGAACACATGCAGTACACATTTGACACATCAATATTGTCCATAGCAGTAATATTACTGTACAAAGTCCCAATGAGTCCAGTACACATTAGGTCCATAACATCCCATGACCAAAAGCAACAATATTACTGTACAAAGTTCTTCAATGCTGAATGCTTCTGCTCTAGAAATAGATTCAATGCTACAGTGTTCTTAGTTTATGATTGAGATGATGAACCCGGCGTCAAGAAATCAGATAGAAACTGTGCTAGCCAACTCGTTTTCGTCCAGAATTGGCCATGTGCAATAAAGGTATCATCTCGTTGGTAGGTTCGGCGACGGTAGCCGTATCGATTTCCACCAATATATAATCCTGCATTTGCAATCGTCTAACTGGAGCAAATGGGGAAAAGTACTGAGCAACCCTGGATGACACGGAGCCAGTACGGTTGATGCTGGTCATTCAACTCAACTAACCCGAGCGAATGATCACTGGGGATTCGTTCGACAGCATGTTTTCTTCAGGCTAAGCATCAACCCTTTCCCGTATGGCCTTGTTGTGGCTTAGAGGTATCAAACCTGATGGTTTCAGAAAGCACGACTGGGCAGCTACCTGGTTAGCTTCGTTGGTGAACACAACGCACCAGCTCAGCATAGCTAGATCTATCATTAGCCTGCTAGTTGCGCAGCTGTTAACCAACTTAAGTTCACAGTCCCTGAGGGATTTCACTCGGCATGTTCCATCTCCTTTGAGTCTTCACCAAATCCACCACCCATTCGCATGCCTCATGCACTTGCACTCTTCCAATGAGAGCAGCAGCTAGAAACCTTAGTGGCAGTAGCAGCGGGTGTGTTGCATGGATTTGTTTGTTGATAGATTGTGGGAACAAAACACATAACTGGTTGTTTCGCTCCGGAAAAGGCTATTCACAGAATGTTTTGGGGACAAAGACCCATCGCGGCAATGAATCTAGGCCCTCTGACGTCACACACTAAAACAAGTGTCACCAATGATGCCAATGATAGTCCTGGGACGTAGGTGAACATCCCAAAACTGATTGATACTTGCCAATAGTAATAAGAAGCTACAACAACCATAGTTGCTTAGCAACACTGATACAATTTCTCCACCAATAAATGGTAATCATCAACCATAGCATACCCTATGCTTCCACCATTAAATAAAAAACAACCAGCTGGTTCCAGCATTGTTGTAAGTGAGGTTGGCTACCTACAAAACGATGGCAATTGTAAAGCATAGGGGTACTTTCCCCTGGTCATCAGCCGCATTTCGAGATGTTCAGGAAGGTGAACTGATCAACAGCAAAGCGAAGATTGCCAAAGAGTCACCTGATGGATTCAACGCCCAAGGCATTCCGGTACCAACATGGTTGAGCACTTCCATGCTAGAAGTCAAACTAGAAGGGTGATCCAGTTACCCTCTGACAGTCCCCAACATGGAAGCTAAAAATCACCATTTTGACAGGGTAAACCTGCTATAAATGGTTGATTTTCCACTTCCATATGAGTTTACACTCCATTCAATGTACCTATTGTTTGTCGGCATTGTCGCAAAGTTGCTTTTGCCTGTGAACTCCAGGGGGACTTCTTCATAGTTCATCCTGGTTTGGAGTACTACAGTACCCCTTTTGCCAGGGTACCCGTTGGGTCATTTCGCAAGATCATCGGACCTGCGACCCCTACGCCCTACTTGGTTAGTAAGCCATTAAAGATCATGAAACCTATGATATGATAAACATGTCACAAACAAAACATGATATGACTGGTACTTCTCGCTAGCTACAACCAACAATCACCAAGACCCTGCATGAGATCCAGACTCACTGTATTCGATTTCGTCGTCGTTGTCAGTATCCAGATTTCTGAACAACGCCTCACACGCTCACCGCTTTCGGCATGCTGAGAGGTCGCAACCACCCAAGAGCTCTGCGCCAACTAATCAACTACGAACGGTCCTACAGAGCCGTTCCCCCTGGGACTGCCAATTTAGGTTGGTTCACCAGGGCAACTACCACCAATGGTAGATACAACTATGCTGAGGTGGGATGCAATCCAACAAATATAACGAGGGGGACCGCTCTGCATTGGCTGGTTTTGTTGCTGCTATTTCTTGGGCATTGACTCAATCAGCCTAGCTACCAAACAGTCTGCCACTTCCCTAGTGGTCTTATTCCTATCTTTTGTTGCTTCATATCCCTCCATTCTTGTCGTTTCCCAAAAAGCCCACCTAGGCACGACAAAAGTCTTCTCAGGCGAAAAAAGTCACCAGCAAAGAACCAGTATGCTGAACAGTGAACCAGTCAGCACTGGTTGGTGGTTGAACCACCCCTCGGAAAAAAGGCAGGCCACCAAGCAACTATCCCAAGTTGGGGAAAATAAAACATGTAAATCATACCTACAGAATACATATGGCAGTGGGTCAAAACCCTGTACCCCTGGTTACCCTACCATTAACCATTGTTTTCCTTATGATTGGTCGCTTAAAAACCACCATTATTGGTTGACTAATATTGACCCATAGCCACACAAAATACCTACAGGGTATGACGCTGGGAACAGCTGGAAATTCACTCCGCCTCAGCCTCTGCCCCATCCACGTGGAAGTTTTCCTGGAGCCGATGAGGGCCGTCCCTGATCACGAGGTGATACAGCCAGCACCAGCAAAGGCCGTTGAGTTAGGTAACTACTCCAGTTCATGGTAGATATAAGTAGCTCACTAGGTATACACTATATGTAAATGGCTTGGTATCATTTGGTATCTAGGGTAGCTATCAGCTCGCTTTGGCTAGTTCACTGCTAGTTGAAAAGGGCCAAAAGGAAGATAGTTTCATACAGTGGCGAATCGAATCACCAACGAATCTGATTGCATCACTTTGTCAGTGATCCTGATGCCAGGTGTGGAGTGGATCGTTGAAAGATGGTGGTTCTACCATAGTTCACCCGAGGTTCCTGGTAGCATGCAGCAAGCAAAATGTTTAGATGCTCATCAGTGAGTTCCGGCGCTCTCTTCAGCTCAGCAGTCTGCTGCCCCACAGCAGATGGTCCAGTATCCATTGGTTTGGCAGCTGTGTGTACCGAACGTGCAGTTCTGTGTTCAGCTCATTGTACTACTGTACCTGTAGCCCGGCCAGTGTCACAGTAGGACGCTGGCGCGTCATAACCCACAACACCCTCATCATACCCGGCTCCGTCGGGCTTGATGTCACAGTGGCATCCATGGCACCATCGCGGGTTTCGATGGCTTGCGCCAAGCGGGTCTGCACAGGGATATTGGGTTCACTAATTCGGGAAAATCGTCAACCACTGCAAACGGACATGGCTCTACTCGATTTCTGCGGCACGCCAACCTGCACAAACCGAATCTTCAAAGCCTTAGGGACCATGACCATCCATGGCCCATCTCAGTTCATCCTGACCCTTCCGACTTGTCAATCACCTTGGTCCCTGCGATTCTTCCACTCCTGTGTTTTCCTCGTCACTTCGCAAGCAAAGAGAATATGATCGCTCACAAGTCTCTATCTTGCCAGTAATGGTGACCATGATTGACCCGTCAAAAACCAGCCTGTTTTGACCACTATGACTATAATCATCATGCGCTACCATGTGGCCATTGAATCACTTTCAATAACGATTCACGATTACCATCAATAATGATAATGACCATTACAACCTCCATCAACAAGAAATGTAACCTTAATCAAACATCAACCGTTCTGAACCACCGTGCGAACCCTTGGCAAACATTGTGAATTAATAGACACTACTGCACTAGTAAACACCAAATCAGCATTTAAAAGAATCAACATGACTAATCATGTTCCAACATTAACATCATTGATCATTAATGCAAATTAACCAACAAATTGCCTATCATTAGCCATTATGTCTTTCACAAACATCAAGCCACATGTGTCTCACATGTCCATGCCGTCATTACAACAATCATCTGGTTGGTGGGTTCAACCCCTATGAAAAATACTAGTCAACCAACCAATTGTTCATCATTACTAGGGAAAATAGACAATGTTTGAAACCACCAATTAGACAACCATTGATCAATCATGAACCCACCATGGACGGTGCCCCCAATGCCCGGCTGCAACTCGCCAGCCTCGAGGACGCTTTTCATCTCAAGCATCGTGATGGTCCCTTGCGAACCAGCTGCGCTGGGGGGAAGCTCCCCAAAAGCTGAAAGAAATTTGAATTGAAGGGTTTCTTAAAATGAAGATGTGAATGTTGTTTAATTAGAAAGCAGATATCCAATTTGGGTGAATTGGCTTACAACTCTGTAATTGGCTTACAGTCTAGAACATTTTATCTAGCTTGTTTCCCTTATAACCTACTCTGTATATTGTGTCCACGTTAGGTTCGAAGCCAACCTTAGCCTAACTTAGGCTATATCCATTGACTAGCATCAAGTCAAAGCACTGAAGATTTTGATGCTCTATGAATTCCTTGGGCCAGTGCCTTTGGTCATCAAACATAGCTGGCAGGAAAATGTGCATGCCATTGCCAAGAGCTACGACATGCTAAGACTATATCAAAATGGTGGATTCTAGCCAGCTATGTTGGATAAAACTGCAGGCAGTGGGTCATTGCCCTTGGTTTCGAAACAGGATCCGGCAAACGGGCATCATTGGAGTCACCCACGATCAAACATCACAGACATGGAAACCTGATAAGAACATCAAAAAGAAAACCCAATGAACAAATGAACATGATTAAACACAAACAAACAAAAACAAACAAACAAACACAAACAAACACAAACAAACAAACGAACAAAAGAACGAACAAAGGAATAAACAAACCCTCAAACGCACAATCAATCAAGCAAAACGAGACAACCGTCTCTGTTCCCGCTGCATCGCCCATCATCGCCTCGCTTTTGCCGGTCCATGGCCAAGAACTGTTCGTGGAGCATGTTGCGGTCCTGAGGCTAGGAATTCCCAGCTTCCAGCTGGTACCTGTCAGCAATCCTACAAGGATGTTGCTGCGTGCGTGGCAATACCTAAACATCATGAAACACCAATACCGCACACTCAACATGCAGTGTTTTTTTTTTCTGGGCCACATGATGCAACTACACCTTGCCGCAAGTTGGTTGTGCTTGTTCTGATCGCAACAACATGCCATCGTCATATCAAAGGAACGCAAAAAAGTGTCAGGTGTGAGAAATTGGGTATCAAGACCCTATCATCAACCCTATCATGTCCACTGGATACCCCTGATACAGCAGCAGTTTTGTTCATCATTAAATAGTATCAACACACATTAATTACTTGGTGGCTTACAAATCCACTGCTTAAACAACTTTTAGTGGATATATGGTAGATCAATCCCAAATACACCAAAAATCCAAGTTTGTGGCTGCAAACCAACTAGATTACTGTTGTTCGTTGCCTCCCCATCTCTAACCATGAGCCGACAACATGTGACACGCTGCAACCACCAACAAATGCTCATTGCAGCTTGGGGGCTTACAGAATGTTGTGCACCAGGTATGGTTTGTTCATTGACTAGCAGCAAACATCCAAAACACCAAAGCACACTTATGATTCTGGAAAAATAAAGGTCAACCTTGCTTGATTCTCACTAAACATGATCAATTGTCAAAAACAATCATTTGCAATGATTATATAGGCATATGTAGGCATCCTTGTTATGACTACAAAGAAATAATTGCCGTTTACCAGCATGACCCATCATTCAAGAAACCGTCCATTGACCATACCGAAGTTTCTTACATGATCATCCCAGAAAATATGCGTCTTGGATTAGTTAGCTTAGATGCTGTGAACTTCAAAAATGATATCAAACCAAACTTTCAACACTAGAATCATATTTTGGCACAGTCTTACTTGATATCATTTGCTCCCAGAATATCTGGGGTATGTGGCGCTCTGCTGATGCGGGGGCACGTGGCAATGGAGTACCATCCGTTGACCATCATTTATGACATCAGTCCCTTTGTGTATCCATGATTCCCGATCATTAACCATCATTATCAGGCCATCATCAATCATCATTACCAACCACAAAAATCATTGTCTGTCACCAACATCATAACCATCAATCAAACACCATCATCTATTCAAAATCATCAACCATCACGTTCACCTTCGACCGTGCAATTTACCATCATCAACCATCCATTGACCACTTTTAACCACTCTTAGTCATCAATTTACCGTCAAATTAGCATCAATTCGGCACCAAATCATTGTGCTTAACCATCAATTAACCACTATCAAAGGACCTGGAGCTGCTTACTACGAACCAGTATTAACACAATCAACCACTATTAACCTTCATTAACCATCCATCAATCAACCATAAGATTCATCATCAACCATGAAATTGACCATCATCAACCACTATCAACCACCAGTAAACTTTCTTAACCAGTAACCCACCATCAACCACTATGAGCCACAAGTAACCAATTAATTAATCACCAGCAAACCTTATGAACTATCCATCAATCAACCATCCATCAATCAACCATCCATCAACCCCAACGATTCCTTGCTCCCAGGTGTTGGCACCCGTCTCAACGGGTCCGTCCGTCCGTCCTCGTTGGACAAGGACAGGGCCACGATGGACAGCAAAGCACGGCGGAACGCGGAGGCGCGAGCCTCGAATGGAAATGAAGCATCGCGGAATAAGATATGGAAGAATGAAAATGGTTATATCCTGTATGCAAGGCGGGCCCCCCTAGTTATAAGTTGATTAATAAGCCATTTAATTTTTTCTACCATAACTAGTAGTTACCCTAGTTATAGCCCAAGTTAGCTAACTAAGGATATTTGGTCATGCAAAAATATTTGGTAATATGATCTATTGGGACTTGTTATCTAAGCATCGGTAATCCTGCATTTGAAATAAGATAATGTAATGTTCCGATTATTGTGTATCCGAATCAGAATTGTTATCTCTGTATTTGAGATTCAGATAATATCTCTGATAAATACTGTGGGTGGACGAAATCCTGCACCAGTGCGCTAAGATAGACATATGCAACTTCCAGTGGTCACCCCGCACCCCCCTTTCAATGTTGCTTTTGTGACATGGAGAAGTGGTGCAGGATTATGTCCATTCAACTTCTTTTTGGGGAACACGTTTTTCATGTTGACAATGTTAAATGGGGAGCGCGAGGGTCTCATGTGCTTGGATGACGCTGGTGCAGGATTTTGTCCACCCACCGTCTGTGTGTATTGTTTGCCCTGCACATCTCTGTGATGGAGTGACGCATGCAGCGCGCTGTATGTGCACTGTCAGTGCACTGTGTTTCTACACATGAACGAGACTGCGATGATAAGGCCCACCTTATCTCACGTAGGTTGCTGGGGTACTGTGGGTGGACGAAATCCTGCACCAGTGCGCTAAGATAGACATATGCAACTTCCAGTGGTCACCCCGCACCCCCCTTTCAATGTTGCTTATGTGACATGGAGAAGTGGTGCAGGATTATGTCCATTCAACTTCTTTTTGGGGAACACGTTTTTCATGTTGACAATGTTAAATGGGGAGCGCGAGGGTCTCATGTGCTTGGATGACGCTGGTGCAGGATTTTGTCCACCCACCGTATGGAATATGTCATATGAAATATGGAATATGATATGATGGAACATGTCAAATGAAATAGTGTAAATTCATCTGATAATGAATATTGTTAATATTTATCTAATAATGAATATTGTCATATCCTTTATAGTTTCATCTATGAAGCATCGAGATATCCTATATAATGGAATATGTTTGCAGATTCATAGATAATTGTTACTACCAGTATAATCATGAAAAAATAAAATGTTATACCATTATATCCAATTATATCTATATAACAGTTATAATGGCAATTTGAATCTATACATGGTAAACATGGATAAAACAATTGGATACAATATCTATTAATATCATATCTGTGAATATGGATATATTGGTAAGTGTTTTCGATCCATAGTATTCAGGATATGATTTGATAATGAAATGAACTGAATTATTGAAAAATGATGGTCAGTGAAAAATATGATCGATAGATATCATGAGATATGGCTCAAAATGAGATACAATAAAATCAAATGATATATGAGATCTAGTATCAAAAATAATATTGATACTAGGTATAATGGTGATATTGAATATCGTTAGTAATATCAAATAATGAAATGAAATGACTCATGGAAGAATGATTGCATTGAAACATGTGATCAATAGGTATAAAGAGATATGGCAACGTAATAAGTGTAATAGCAGGTATATTGATAGATACAATTTGATAATAATGATAGATACATGATATAAAATTATTACGATAGATTTTATACAATGAAATGGTATGTTAATATGAAATAATGGTATAATAGATAATGATAGATAATTATAGATATAGATTCATTGATAAACAACAATAATAAGTATAATAATAAACTATCAGTATCACAGGTATATCATCTTAATGATAAGTACAGTCATAATATTGAAAATTAAACAATAGAAATTATTGATGATTGTATTGAAACATAGAATGAGAAGTGTAGTCCAATAATGAAGCAAAATGATCTGGTGGAATGAGATATGGTAGAATGATAGGTGTACTCGGCAGGTAGAATGAATCGAAACCAATTCTATGCGCAATGGTAGGTATATTGATAAATATAGTGATAACTAGAAAAAACAACTAGCTGTCATTATAAGTACATCAATAAGTATGATGATAATGGAACATGAAATGATAAGTCTAAAGATAAGCATCATTATCGAAGGAAGTTTAGAAGTCTAACTTCCGACAATATGGACAACTCAGCTAGGGCAGATCGCCTGAGCAGATGTGTGAAAGAAGAGATGTGTGAAAGATGAGATGTGCGAAAGATGAGAATGCGAGCGCGCCAAAATGTTAGGAAAGTCGCGAAATGCTGTGTTTTGCAAGGTTTTGTGCCTCATGAGCGTCCAGAAGGGTACCTCGCTAAAGCGGCGGGTGCGGAGCACTGTGGCGGAAGGTGTGTGCAAAAATGGTTAAAAAACCTAGGCGCGAAGCACATTTGGAAGTCAAAATCGTAAAAACATGTCAGCTCCGGAGCACTTTTGGAAGTTGCAACTTGCAAAATCGTGAAAAAACCTAGGCGCGAAGCACATTTGGAAGTCAAAATCGTAAAAACATGTCAGCTCCGGAGCACTTTTGGAAGTTGCAACTTGCAAAATCGTGAAAAAACCTAGGCGCGAAGCACATTTGGAAGACAAAATCGTAAAAACACTACAGCGTCGGAGCACTTTTGGAAGTTGCAACTCGCAAAATCGTGAAAAAACCTAGGCGCGAAGCACATTTGGAAGACAAAATCGTAAAAACACTACAGCGTCGGAGCACTTTTGGAAGTTGCAACTCGCAAAATCGTGAAAAAACCTAGGC
>VSDK01022257.1:498575-513914 GCA_009767595.1 Symbiodinium kawagutii | reverse complement strand
GAATAGACAGGCAATTGGATAGCCAGATTCAGATGGCTAGATGGGTCGATGGATAGACAAATAGGCAGACGAAACGAGAGTCAGATAGAAAAGTAGATAGATAGTCAGGTAGATAGACAGAAAGATGGACAGATGGACACATAGATGATCAGACAAATAATTCGGTAGATAGATAGACAGATAGATAGATAGGCAGATAGATAAATAGATAGATGGACAGGTAGATAGATAGATACATAGACAGAAAGATGACGAGATAGATAGTGAGGTAGATAGAAAGACAAGTACATAGGCAGATAGATAAACGAATAGATCATCAGATAGATAGATAGATAGATAGACAGTCAGACAGACAGAAAGAAAACTGATCCACTGATAGAAAGATAGCTAGACAGATAGGCTGCCAGTCAAGAGGCCAGATCGATGGTCACATTGTCGCAACCACAACTGCACACTCCTATAGTGCTCCTATCTTGGAAACTTCCGCCACCGCCTTGTGCGGTACTACTGGTAAGTAGAAATGAGTAATACAGAAATAGTGAATAGAAATTAATAATGTAGGTACAATGACAAGAATCATGGATAGAAATGAACTGGTATATATGTAGATGCATATGTACAGTGATCAATATAATGAAGGCAGGCCAGTCATTGGTAGAATCATAAGTGCATTGAGAAGTGTAATGCGGTAAAATGTTGGGTATGATGATGGTATAGAAATAAAAAATGACAAATATCATCCAATCACTAAGTAAACAACAATAGTGGATTAACAGAATTACCTACAACAATGATCATTGGATACGTAAAGTCACAAGCATGTTGGTATCTATGGTAGGTGAAAAAACATATATATATATAGTGATCGGTCATGATTCGTTATATACCAATTTGCACCATACGTAACTAGAAACTAGAAACATCAGGAATGCAAATAGTGAATCATCTTTTAGGCCCCTTAGACGTACAACAAGCGCCTCTCAAAGCAAAAGGTAAATCGGGAATAGCGGTAAATGATCACAAGAAAGAAATGATGATTGATAGATTTGTAAATGATCATTACTTCATCAAATGTCGTGGATTTGGAAAAAAAGGAGTAGTGATGAACAATATTTAGTGAATAATGATGATTAAATAGCAAATAACGTTTGACTAAGTTCTTTACGACAACTGGTAGTTACCCTGGCTATAACATGCTATAACCTATGTAGTGTAACTGTGCTTGTGGGTTTGTATGTCAAGTGCTTCTACACCGATTCAGAAACATCGTAGAGCCAGCTGTAATGTGTCTATGCAGAAAATCACACGTCGTATATACACAGAAAAAGGTTGTGACCCATTTGTCAAGATCCAACAGCACCTAAGCAGTAGCTTGCCATCACAAACGCCAATAAACAAAATCTTCAGATGTAACAAAAGTCAGGATAAGGAATGGCGATAATCCCACATATTACAACGGCTTGGCATTTGCGATCAAGTTTGGGTATGTATATAAGGCCAAGAAATACATCAAGGAGTCAAGTGGCAGTGGTTCTCAAACATTACATGGCAGTGGTCAAAACCCCGTACCCCTGGTTCCCCTATCATTAACCATTGTTTTCCCTATGAAAGTGTTGGTCATTAGCCACATGCAGAACTCTGAAGTAAAGCCATGGCTATGCAAAATTTGACTTCGATGGCAGTGCTCTCTGCAGCTGAATGCAGCTGATGACCTTGACATGCCTGGGAGTTGTGTTTAGTTGCCCCATCCCCCCGAAAGATGTTCAACACGAATGGTGAGAACTGGGGGGATGGGGAGTTCAAACTGGTTTCAAATGTTCAACACGGACCGACTTCCCCTATCATTAACCAGCTCGTTTTCCCACTATGAAATTGTTGGTGAATATCCCCTATTCTTGGCTGATGTCTTATCTTGACCCATAGTCATATCTAGCTGGTATATCCCCTAGTATTGTTGGTTATCATCCCCTACTATTAATCATTAACCAGCTAGTTAAACCATGATAAAATGAACCATTTTGACACAGCTTTGATCCTCGTCTGCAGGGTGCAGCTTGCCAATCAACTAACCAAGGCCAGGCCGCAGGTCCCGGCTCGCCGTCCCGGCGCTCGGGTGCCCAACGAATTTCCGAAGCGATCGTAGAATACCAGGCTCCAGCAAGCGCTCCTGTGCACCCACGTGATATCCTTGGTGATCACCTGCCTGGAACCTTCGAACACATCATTGGTATACCCTGAAAAGGGCTATCTTCATCCAGGGGGTTATTATGGTACGTGACCTGAACACATCTTATGCGAACATGTTTTGCTCTAAAGCCTCGCGTCATCTAAAGGACTGGGAGCTCTTGTTCTCTGTTCGTTGGCCAAGCAAACCAACATATCACAATTGCCTGATATTGCTCTTGCGTATTTCTTGTCATGACAAGAACTTTGCGTTGCTGGCCGCGCCCCCAACTCTGTAAGAATCTTGGTTCCACAGGTCCAATGGTCACATGTTTGCCTTAAATTCATAAGTTGATTTAAAGCTTCCAACCAAAATGGGTTGACAGAATTATCCCAGGACTAGTGGGACCCATGACTGACCATGGCGAGTGATGTTTCTGAGATCCATTAATCAAAGCTTATCACAATGAATTGCTTTCCCAACCGTTTCCGACCATTGGCATGTGATGTTCACAGTCACCACTCGAATATTGACATCACATGAATCATGCTGCTGAATCAATCCATTTTCCCCAACGTAAAAACCATCACCAAGCTAAAAAACTGCCCAAAAATCACAGAATTCCCCACCTCTTTCACCGTCTTGAGGCGCAGGAAGGGGTGTTCCAGCCTAGGAACCAGGCTGGTGACCCAGTGTAACCTGCGTGTGTGGTGAACATTTGCCTTTGGTGGTTCAATGGTGATCCCTGTGGTATATATATATATCTATTTATTTATAATATATATATATATATATGTAATATATGTAAATATAGTATGTTTTTTCAACATCATTTGTTTAACATACGCTTGTTAACAAGGGTTCGTTAATGGCAAGTGGAAGAGGATCAAGGATTACTCGACCTCCAACCCTCTAAGTGGAAGATGAACCTTCAATCAATCAACATGAAACCCTAACTATGGCTTGCTATTGTTTATGATGGTCAACAATGGTTGATCAATACTGGTTCATGATGGTTAGTCCATACTGCTAATGGTTGATTACTTGTGATTGATGATGCTTAATTAACAACAACTAAAAATGGCCGATAGTGGCTTGTGTAATAGTGCCTAAGTAAGTATCTACAGGAACTGGTCCTTGCCCTAGATACAACTCGGGTGAGCAATTTTTGCTCGGGCATCACCTTACTCCGTTGAATGCTCAACTGATCATTGCTTGAGCACGATATTCCCTATAGTTGGTCAATATCCCAGTTCATCATCATTGGCCTTTGATGAATCATGTAAAACACTATTAGCCCGTATTGACCGTCATCTATCATCAATTCACCACAAATTATCCGTTAAGTGACTATTAACCATCACATACCAGTAGTTGGAAAATCCCAACATCTTTAACTAACATGAGTATCAACTGTAGCACGCATCATTGGGAAATCATTAACCACCATTATAACTATCCTGAAACATCATGAACCATCAAGGTGCAATACCATCAATTACCATCACTATCCATAAAGGCGGAATTAACCATGAACGAATCACTGAGGGATTAAAGTTCACCATAAATCAACCATAAATTGACTACAAATCAAGCACCAAATCACCATCATTCACCATTCTAATCGCTGAGATTTCGGCTACCCTTTGGTGCAGATCCGTTGCGGATCACCGAGCGGCACCGCGGTTCTGGGAGTCCGGGCGCTTCCTTGGCACTCAGTCGACAGCTGGCATCGACGAAGAGTTTCTGGCGAGAGTCGCTACAAAGTTAAGGAACCCAAAAACCACCATTTAACCAATAGGCATGGGTTCCTTAACTATGGTTATAGTAATAAACCACCCATGCCTATTGGTTAAATGGTGGTTTCTCAGAATAGGGGACCCCAAAGTTATGGCTGGTTTATTACTATAAATGGCTTGTAATGGATGATTGGGGGGTACCCCTATGGCTTGAGAAACCACCAAATGTCTAACTCGTGAAGGATGAGGAATTTCATTTGCTCGTTTCTTTAGTTGATGTTTATTAGTTAAATGCTATTACTTAAGGAACTAGCAAATATAAACTAACATTCCTCATTCTCAAAATGATTTTTGATAAGGAACTAGCACTACAAGAGATAGTAGGTGAGAATATTATCAAATCCCAACCAGCACTACTCTTCTCAAATAAACATAATGGTGGTGGTTTCATTTTTGAAAAGGAGATTCATCAATAAAGAAGTTTATAATGGCTTGGGCTTCCAATGCCGATTTGTACTGGTCAACGATTGGAAACTCCAATGGAACATTCTCTTTTTGGTTCTTCTCCACAATCACCACGTTTACAAACCTCATGGCTACTCATGAGCTTCTGATTAATGGTGATTTGATGATTAATTACTGATAGTGGAATATAACCAACACTAGGGAGTATCATGGTTGATCAGTGCTGATTATATGAGTAGTGCGTGATACCCTCCAGGGAGGGTTGATGCCTTCGCTCGTTCACAGGTACCAGTTCTTGAGAAGTATTCTATGGGAGATCGATACTTAGGGACCACCACAGCTAGGGCACTATCAATCAATTGAATATTTTATGTACTAGGTAATGACTACTTGGTGGCCTTTGGATATCCTGATAGAAGTTTAACGTTTAGTCGATATGTGGTACATCAATCCAATCCCGAAAACACTTGAAAACTAAGTTCATAGCTGTCATCCACACGGATTAGTATCTTCAATTGATACATTCAATAATCATTTACCGGGTATCACTTCAATGTTTGAACTTTTCTCACTAGTGCAACTGACATAACATTGACGTACTTGGTAGAGAGGCTATTGCCCTGTGCGCTAAGTAGTGAGCGCTTAATGTTTGAGCATGGTTGATTTAAGTGGCAATAAACCCTCTTTTTTCATGGTGCTTGATGAGTTTTAAAACATGATTGGATGAAAATAGTTACTCTCGATGTTTTTTGGTCTACTTGGATCTGAGGTAAGAAGAGCTGATGACACCGCGATTGTGCACCCCTTGATAACCCCAGCTGAAGAGTCGATCAGGGTACACAATTCCAGGGGGCTTATGGGCTTTTCCCCTGTTGGGATTGATGCAAAATGCTTGACTTCACTCGCACTGGCGTGTCTAGCCGCTGGGATACGCCTGTAGCATGAGCCACAAGTAGTTCCAAACCAAGAGATTGGCAGAACTCACTGTGTCAGTTTCGTAGTTGAGGACTATATAACTGCCAATGAAACTTCGTCTGACAGTCTGGGACAGAGACTGGCTCGCAATCCATACAACCTTGAAGTATGCATGTTGTCAAACACAAAGACTAGCACGATTATCACCAAAGATCACAGGACATTAGGAACACGTACTGTACTTACTAAGGAAAAATGAATCATACGGCATACGTACGTAGTTTCTGAAGGTATGGGACCCCGAACAGTGGTTGGTCTGTTTTCATCTAAATGTTCCATAAACTGGATGATAAGTGAGGGTACCACTTATGACTTCAGAAAAACACTTCAACAGGTTCGTTGATAAACAAAAGATAGTTGGTCTATCAAATAGTTGATATCTTTAGTTGATATCTAGCAACCACTTGATGATGGTGGTTCAGAAACAATTCAACTAAAGTTGGTCTAACCACTGTTTATGAACCACTATGAACTTCTTTAGTTGATAGATACCCAGTAGGTCAATAGTTGGTCCATTCGGACAACTGGGGGTACTCAAACGACCGGGGGCCCCCCAAATATGGCAGTGGGTCAAAACCCCGTACCCCTGGTTCCCCTAGCATTAACCAGCATGTTTTCCCTATATGAAATGGTTGGGAATTATTATCCATTATTGATGGTCAATATTGACTCATAGCCATATCTCAAACTCGGAAGCTGCCGCTCAAGGTGGTCTGCCACCGAGTCCGAAATCGGGCACCTGTACGAAGTCTTTGGCCTGTGGTGACAAGGCCAGGAAGCGCCTCGCAGCCAGCAGCTTGGAGTTTCGGGCCATTTTTTGTGGTTGAAAATGGTGCTTAAGGGGATTAATTTATAGAAAATGGTGCTTAAGGGGATTAATTTATAGATATAAAGTGGAGAATTAAGGGTTCACTGGCCATTTTGTGGTTGAAATGAATGGTTCTTGGTGATTAAGAACCGCATCTAGTGACCAATGCTGAATATGCACAAAGTGGGCCAGCAACCACTGAACTAAGTTGCTTTATAACTTATCTAACTAGGGTTAACTACCAGTTAGAGGGGTTCTAACCCAACTTATACTGTACGTGGTTGGGGGCCCGCCTTGTACTGCTTAATATGCAACTATAGTGATAACCCACCATGGTGGCTCATGATTTATAAACCGCCGACCAGTAACCAACTATGCATATCATCCAATAGCTGATGGTGAAACATCACATGTAATGACCAACTATAGTCGTTATAACAATAGTAACCAACTATAATGATTGAAACGATCGTCATTGATACCCAACAACAAGTGTATACGAACAACAACAACAACAACAACAACAACAACAACAACAACAACAACAACAACAACAAGTATATACTAACAAACTACTGATCAGGGTCCCAAGACCTCGGAACTGTGATAGGCCAGGGCCAAGGACTTGCACAGCCGAGGCTTTCTCTGGGATAGGTCACCATGGGATTCATCATCTTGGTAGGCTATGACTACTTATTCCCATATTAGTTTTTACTATTAGGTAATTACTGGTTATGTGGTAGGGTATGATTAGGATTCATCTTCACCTATATCATAGTGAATGTAACCAGCTTGTAGGTGAAAATGATTGAAAATGCGCATTCCAACTTTGTTTGGTACAACGATGCAACAACAACTGGGTATAAAATTACGAGGAGAATACCCCTATACTGTACCCTGGGTATAGGGCATAACCACTCGTTCATAACGGCTACCAGTACGATTAGAATACAAATGCCAACACGTTTTGATTGCTGGGTATGACAGTATATCATAGGGCGGCATCCAGCCTATCATTGCTTGGAGGTATCATTAAAAATTGAAAAGCCATCAAAACATCAACATACAACCAGAACACAACATAAAAACAACATAGTGCATCAGCAAAAGCCTGAAACTTAACCACAAATGCCTGATAACTACCATAATACAACATCCAAATCACATACAATTCCCAAAATTCCCAAACAATCACACCCGCCCACCATACCATTTCAACATCAAGATCGCATACAATTCCCTCCAATTCCCTGAAATTCCCTAAAATTCCCGAAAAATCACAGAAATGGGTCAGGCCGGCCAGCTCCAGGTTCAAAATCCCTTTCACTTACCAATCAGCAACATCAAAATCACATAGAAATCCAAACAAATCACACAAAAATCCCCAAAAATCACAAAAATGGGGCAGCATCCCAACCTGAATTTCTTGGTATTTTATGGTAATTGTTGGAGATCTTGTGGTAATGTTTCAGAAATTTCCAGTGGTTGAACCTGCAACAAAGATACCCTCAAGCAGTGTCGACCCCGATGCCATCCTAAGAGTATATGAAACAATTCTGGATACCACCAATAGTGCCAATACTACTAGCACTGGTACAGCCATGTTACTGGTGTCTTTGGAGTGTGTGGCCAAACCCATTCCAGGGATTAGTTATATACTATATGACTATGTGTGATTTACAGCTACAATTGACCGACATAGTTTTGGCTAACCAACTTACCAGTTGTTGGGTGTATCTATCATATTTGAATAGCATATAACAACATATCAACAACTAGCTGATAACCACACATATCAGTATATACCTGTAGCTGTCCAAGTATCCGTAACTAGCTAATCATGATATTATCCACATCTACATGTATATACATATATATATATATATACATGTAAATATATGTATATCAATGTATATATGTACTGTACATATGGGTGTTTCTCAAAATAGGGAACCCTCAACTCGTCCATTTTATAAAGCATTGATAGTAATTTGCCAGCCACCATGGACGTCCCTTATTTTAAGAAACTCCCATATATATGAACATATACACATATATACCAACTATATATTGATTGATTTAGTGGACCAACTGGTTGGTGCATGGGCATCTCCCCTCCCACACCGTCCCAAACTGGTTGGAAACCCGCCTCAAATCATGAACGTTTCATCCACCAGGCAGTGATTCCATGATCCAACGTCATACCGGACCCCCAGTTATCATCCTTGAAAAAAAACAAGTTATCGTCCCAAATCATCCTTGTTCTTCGCCATTTATAGTAGTAAACCCACCATGTTTGATCCTTCATCAGCCATTTATAGGAATAAACCCGCCATAACTTCGGGGTCCCCAAGTCCGGGCCAGGTCGAAACCCCCCTGGTGTCCATCCGCTTCTCCCACCGGCGCACTGCCAAGTGGCTGTGACCAGTGCGGCTGCTTCGCCCGGATCTTGGTCAGGACCTCAATGGAGACCCGAAGTTAGCAAAGGGGAAACGAACTGTTAACCATGGGTTACAGGGGAAACCATGGGATGGTCCAAGGAAACCATGGGATGTTCCAGGGAAACCATGGGATGTTTAACTTCTGTGGTTTAACTGTCACCTTGTGAAACTATAGGTTTGACTGTTAGTTTAACTAGTTAGTTTAACTGTTAGTTGAACACGATTAATTAAGTTACCAGTTGTTGTTAGGCAAACTGCAAACTGTTGGTTTAAGCGATTAATCACAGCTGGTGTTAATAGACTGCTAACTGTTGGGTAAACTGTTGGTTTGCCAGTTTAACCAAAGTAAAGGGTGTTAATAAAACATAGCTGGTGATCACTGAGGATGTTAACCAAAAGTATACCTAGAGGTTTAACTGTCAACAGTTGGTATTGTTAGGTAAACGTGGGCTACTAAAATGGTTATAGTTGCTATAGCTACTAACATGTTAAGACCCTCTGGTCAAACTCACATTTGGTAAACTGTTCTCGATTAACAATAGTGAACTATACGAGTAGCCATGGCCATAGTTACCTAACAATAGTTTACGACCATGGTTAACTGTTGTTAGGTAGGTTTAATCATAGCTGGTCTTAATAAATAAACTGACAATTGTTAGATCAACTGTTGGTTAGGTAAACTAATGTTGTTCGGTAAAGTCGCTTTAGCCATGTTATGTGATATCTATAGATTAATTAACATGGTGTTGATGGACCATGGCTAATCTTTAGGTAGACTGTTGGTTCGACAGTTTAGCCAAAGGGTGTTGATAAACCCTAGCTGGTGTTTAAACTAACATGGTGAAACTTTCCAATAAGCAGCTTTCTTCATGGTTAAACTTTCCAATGGTTTAAACTAACATGCTTAAACTTTGTTTGTTCATAGGTGAAGGCGCATTCTTAGAACTCTACCCATCATGCCAATGGAAAAGTTGATGATAGGGGTTGATAATGTTTTTCGTCCAGGCCATCGCTGGTTGATATCCTCTTTTTCAACTCGTGGTTGATTATAGGGGATATCAACCAGCAAAACTGGGGACTATCATAGATCAATGGATCAAACACCAGCTATGGTCAAATTGGTGGTGATTTATGAACATGGATCTACTATAAATGGAAGCTTCTCAACATCTAAAAGGAAATCAAACAGGTGGTGAACTAACTAGTACAGTCGTGGATGATTATAAGGGATATCAACCAGCAATACTCTGGAAGAAACTAACCTGGATATTGTCAAGAGCCGGAAACTAATTATAGGAGATATCAACCAGCAATAGTAGGGAACATTATAGATGGAATCATGGCTAGTCGAAGCAGGAAGGCAGAATCACCATGTTGGTTCTAGGTAAGACCATCTGTAAATGGTGGATTGTTCACACAATGAGGTTAGTTAACCAGTGTAACCCAAGGTCATGAGGCTGAAAAATGACATGAACCGATAGTCTGCTTCGGTTGGGATTCTAGCTTTGAATGTAGTGTAAATAGTCGTTGGATTGAAACGGATTGGATCTCGGAGCGGATCAGTTGAGAGGTTCATTGAAGTGATTGGAGAACAGCTAACCAATCAGGAGAACTGATTTCGGCACTCTCGGGCCAAGTTCGTGGTAGCGACTCTCCTGGGAAACAAATATTCGAAGGTTTCATAGCCTTCAGTCCCAAAAGCCAGGGTTAGTAGTGAACCCATGTTGTTGACCCAATGCCATATCAGCGTTACGCGTAAAAACATGTAAAATCGTGGTTCAGCGTAGCCTCCTGACTGAACAAACTACGAACTGCCTTACTTGCTGACATGCCGACTGCTAACGTGGGCAAACTGCGCTCCGGAAAGGGGGTAACGTCAGATATCAACAAAATCGTGCTAAGAAGTCAGGAGACACACAAATTATCTTCACACCACGTCAGGAGCATCCAACATCACCATCCCATCATCATGTTTTTGTTGCCACCATCAGGAGCATCGGCAAACAGAATCAGCATCAACAAGCGCAAGATCAACCACTGCGCAGCAAGGGGCTTGGTTCCCTGGGGCTCACTGTGGTCCCCCATTGTGGTCCCCCGGTCACCCCATGGTGACCCCGTGATCGTTGAAGCCGCGTCTTTTCTGCAGAGGTGGCCGCTCTGACTATGAGAGCAGCTTTGCTAGGTCCGTTTGCTGGTGTAACTTTGTTGCGGATCACAGGAACCGGGGTCTCTGATTGTACCATATTGTGCTTTCTCAGAACAGTGGTACCCCCAAATCATCCCTTATATTATGATATATTATGTAATTATCATATCTTGTAATTATTGATAGGCCACCCTATTTGGAGAAACCACCATATAGCGAGCTCGGTGGAGGCTTTTCAATCAATCTAGGGTATAATAATCCACAAGAATAGGCGGAAAAGAATGGTTAATGATGGTATACCAATACCAGGGCCACAGGGTTTGACAACAAAAATGGGAAGCCCCAAAACCAGCAGCTCAATTGACCAAAAGTAATTGCTTATTTAAACTATTCACCATCAAATATGGGAGTAAGGTATGATGATAAAACAAGATGATAGGACCAAACATGCTCACTGAATGTCAGGGTGACTACTGTTACTATCTGAGCAACTTAGTTTCGTAGCGCAATCGTGGTCAAATCAGTTTTAAGCACTCCAAACGCGTGAATCTCAATATCAAGGAAGCCGCAACATGAGGCCAGCATTTACAGAGCCCAGCGGAGCCTGCAAGACGTTTCGCGGGCTCCTTACAAAATATTATGTCATGGCAAAATCGCTTGGAAGCAGCTGGAACTGATGCCATGCTGCTAAGCTGATCAGCCGTAATTTATAAAATTCTCAGCTCGTTGATCTCTGTCATCGGTGTGAAGGGGTCGCGTGGTTGTCAAATTTGCGGCAACAGAACCGCTTCGCATCGATGATCGAACTGCTTCGCTGGGTGGTGCTGCATAGGTGACCGTGGCTGGTGGTGCTTATTTGATCATGGTAAATTCTGCGTGCTTCGTTCTACTCGTTCCTCTCAATTTGCTGAAAGAATTTGCTGAAAGAAATGGTAACCAACGATCATTCAATTCGGTGGGAGAAATAGTCTGGCAAGAGAACAAATGTATACAGATTCAACAATTGGCAATGGTGGCACTTTTCTCAGATTCAACAAATGCATACACGTGTTGACGTAATCGGAGAATCACCCAGAGCAATGAAGAGATCGATGCGAGAAATTGCAACCAGTAGAATTGCATAGAATGGCTGAACATGATTCATCATGCTGAAACAATGTGAAGAACAGGTTAATCATGGCCGAATAAAGATGGTCCCGCGGGATGTCAGTTGGGCAACAATTGCTGTTTGGCTTCGGCTCGGCCCCTAGGCTGCCGCCACTTCTTAACATGGCTTAGATCTTACCCAGTTGCTACTCGGCTGACCAGTCTGATGATGGGATAGAAATGGTTCATAGGTACCACTATGAGCCATCCACTCTTACCATCCTGAACCATGGAACACCTAGTGAAATTGGCGGAACATCCACCGCTTCAGCTGCTTTACTGATGATGACCAGCAAACTTTGAGGTGATTGTTTCCGCTACCAGCTGCATGAGATTGCATGAGTCATGTTACAACACCCAAGTGGAGAACTCATTATCTGCTTAGCCTGCTTAGCTTGCTGGAGCAACACCCAGATTCGATTCCTGGAGCTTCCCCAAAAACTCGAACAGCCACGTGAGCTTTGGGACTGTTCGTCCCAGCCAAGAGTAGCGTTTGCTGGGACGGCTTAGCAAAGTGTCTTTGATGTAAACAAAAACTTGGTGGCGTTTACATCCCTTGCTAAAATTCTAACTTGTAGTGGCTAATTATGGTAAATCAATCATATCCCAAAAAGCCTAAAAAGCTAAGGTATAGTAGCTGTAATCCACCCAGAAAACTTGTCGACAACAGCAATGGTAACTGGAAGGATAGGGATGGACATCAGTGGAAGATCCAGCTGCTTAGCACGCCCAGCCATACTTGATGGCATAGAGCATCAGCTATGGGTAAACTGCAGGTGGCTAGCCATAATTCTATAAACATGATACTCCCCTGTTGGTTGTTGTCAACAAACATTAAGCAATCAAGCCTTAATTAACAGTAGGTCAGTAGATCAACCAAACATGAATTGAACAGATTAGTAGACCATTAATTAACCAAACAATCATTTCTGAATTAACCAATCAATATCAATGAATTGATTAATCATCTGCCAATGCGTAAATCATGAATCAAGCAATTTATATCCCAGAACTATCCACGACATGAAGTAAACACTCATCACCAGCTGATTGTTGGGTGGCAACGTGGGATAGCACTCTTTTAGGTACTGAATCTTGCGTAAGCTCAGACCTTGCGCTGTTCCTGAAACATGAATGTTTATTTTTTTCTAAGGTTTATCTATCACTTGTAAGAGTCTATGTTTATGTGATGATGTAGTCAGATTGTATGATTATTTCTATTGACTATATAAAGATCATCCTTCAACCAAAACATATTACATAAGAACAATGCATGTGACGCTCAACCACCTGCCTCGTCTCATGACAAATTGCAAGTTAAGATGGGGCTGATGATTCGTTGGTGAATGATGGTCAGGCACTGTAGGACTACAGAAAATTGATTATAGCAATACAACTTTAGCTAATTGATTGGTGATGATTGCCCCATTATCAGGACGATCTTGACAACGCTGATAGCTATCTGATTACCTGACCTAAATTGGTGTGGACTGCTACAAATGAAGCTACAGCTAAGCTACCACGAGAAAAGCAGCTCATTTCTGGATTTGACCTCCTGCCGTGCTGTCTTGTTGCCTTTCAGATGAATAATGGTGTTTGATTAATCAACAGCTTCTATCAGCAACAATATTTCGAACAGGTCAGTCCCAGAAATCGGTTACGAAATATGGAAACCACTACCAGCAGCAGCGCAACAGCAGCGACAACAACTCCTGCTGCGACAGCCCTTCATGCCTTAGGTTCGAACTGAACTTCCCAGGCCCCACGCTCTCTGAACTCGCCGGTGAGGGCGCTGTTTGAACGGCGGCGACCCGGAAACGGGTGCCCAGGTGCCCCGTAACGACGTGAATCCAACGAGCAAAGCTCCCCTTGGGACGACTGACGGATGTCCAGCGCTGGGTTTTCAAGTCGTCCAATCTCAGTTGGCTGATTTTTATTGGTTGATTTATAGAAACCATTTATAGTAATCGACTGCTATCAATCTGCTAATTATATTAGACTTGGTTCAATCAATCTCCATGATCGTGCCATCCAGTTGGAGGAAACAATGGAATGTTCCAATCCAATACTAGAATTCTCATCCAGGATGGCACTATCTTAGCTATGTTGGAAATGTTCCATCCAGCTGAGTTTTCAATCAAACATCCAGAAACGGCACCAACAAACATGCAAAAAAAAAGGAAGTACCAACCGCCAACCGCACCCTGGTGTCATCAGCGTCTTTGGTGCAATCCCTGAAGAAACACATATTACCATTTATTGTGTTTCGTTTCATGTATGCGTATCGAAATAACCAGTTCTGAATACATAATCTAGATATCATATTACAGCAATTACTCTATTGCAAAATGCCAAACTGCTATGTCTTTCCTGGTTCAAGCCCCAAGTCCTGCAGAGTCTGCACGTCATCATCTCCTCACCGAATCTCACGTCATGACTTGTCGAGTCGCTCAGCTGCGTTGGCGCAGCGGCCTTCCACGTACATACGGGTTCTTTGCAATCGATTCAACGATGGAGTTTGAGACTTCCAAGTGGTTAATAGGCTAATGGTTAATTAATGGCTCTAATATCTAATAAGCTGGGGTAATAATCTACAATTGTTAACAGATTAGTGGATATTAGTGGCTAATGGCAACCATCGCAACCATCGCAACAACTGTGATGACCCTGGTGCTGATTCCATGGACATCGTTGTGTATCAATGCTGACCTATCATTGACCATTTTTTTCTGGCGATTAACATTCTATTAACAATGATTATTGGTTCGCAATCGTTAGTAGAGCCGAAAAACAACTCGATAGTGTATTGGCTATGTCACAAATATTATTTCTGGTATCATTCACCATTGGTATTCTTGGATAACCATTGCGAACAGCCTATCCGTGGCAGTACTTCAGGCTGCAATGATCCCAATCACTGGACCTGGACCCACCAGGAAGACAACCAGTGGAGCAACCCCTTACTACACAACAATGAACAGCGCAGCTGATAATTCGGAGTTTCATGCCCCTAGCGTCCCAAAAGGCCAAGGACCCTTTGAGGATCAGCAATGAGACCGGGTCCACGTTTTCACATGAGACACGATGGTTGCCATCCAAAAAAAATGCAACATGTGCCCCATGAACTTGATACTTACTTACTATCCCTGACTCATTTTTTCCCAGATTTGCAATAGCATCAGTAGATAGACGGGAGGTTTAAAAAGTACTGGTTACTACTAACGAACATTATGCTGATTTAGTACCATGAACATGATGTCTTTGCTAAATTATTTCCCAAGTCACAGTGACATGTAAACATGTGCTCGCTGACAAATGGAGCTGTTTTGCGAGTCTGCTCAAACTCCAGGACTCATCTATGATCTATCAGAATTCCACGATATCGCGCAGTGATGCTTATTGTGCATTGGGAACAGTCGGTGCCACTCCATTCTGACTGGGATTCAAGCAGCAGG
>VSDK01022257.1:458182-498501 GCA_009767595.1 Symbiodinium kawagutii | reverse complement strand
GGAATGAAGAGTTCAACCATCAACGTGTGGTTCTCGGACAGATTAATTGGTGGTTTTGCAAGTCATCGGTGACCCCCCACTTATCATCCAGTTTATCCAGCATTTATACCAATAAACCAACAATTTTCGGAGTTCCCTATTTTGAGAAATACCAAATTATCACAATTTCCTTCAGATCTGGCACTTGTCCTGAAAATGCCTGATGCAAATCGACCTGGGAAACTCCGACCATTGGTGGTCAAAACAAGGCTTTTTTGCTCAAATATGTATACATATTGAATATGTATATATTCATATATCTATTTAGACTTTGAAAAAAATCGATTATAATAGTACAATATGAATTCACAGTTTTTGGAATGATTTACAAGGTCCCACCTGCCGTCGTCGGGCTTAACTACAAGTTCCACGGACTTATAAATCAACTCCTAACTGCTGGCCACCTTGTCGGACAAGAAATCTTTGATGGATTTGGGGCTTCGTTGTAGCAGCGTTCACTTCTGCACTTGGGGAGATGATGACACCGTGGGCACCGTGGGGAAAGAAAACGAACATACTTACCCAAGAGGTGCGTGCGACCCTTCACGAACATGAGGGATGGAGTACTAGTGTAGAAAATACTACTCGAGCATGTCGATTTTTGGTAGATATGGACTGGAACGAGAAGTCGTTCCCAAATTTCGGGCATGGCAGTAGCCCATAGTGCCATAATATCGCATAGCACTCACCCTGTACTTTGCCTGAAGGCAGGCAAAAACGGCTCCTATGAAACATATGACACTGCAATAAGAAAAAGCATTTCAGTGGGATCATATGTTCAAGTGGACATACTGAACTTGGCACCTGCACTCTGCACTTCCTCATTCATGTGCTGCCATGGAGAGGTGTGAACAATGAACAACATTCATGGTCTGAAACATTGTGTGTGGTTCTAGAATGACGAAGCGACAACGTCTTCCCTGCTTTCTTGGGGTCAATCATCAACCACTGCCAAATAGATGGGTTCTCAGTTGGGTGAAGATCTAGCTATGACATGGACAAACGACCTTTGCCTAACCTTGTGTAAAACAGCGTGTGGCAGCCAACATTTCAAATGCACACTGCGACATTAAAAAGCGGGAAGCAGCATGCACTCACGATTGAGTAATTGAGAAATTGAGTCGAGTGCTGGTAACTCAACAGGCTTTCGCTGTCTTACCAGTACTTTGGGCCATACATCCAATAGTGCTGCCTCGGAGCGTGCAAATGACCAGCTGGGGTCATGATGTTGATTGATGGAGATCACCACTAGTGAATAGGTGGATAACAAATAAACAAATAACAATCATGATCTAATAGGAAGGTAGGAGAAGGATAAAACAACAAAAACTGCAACAAAAGCAATAGATATGCATATTCATACATGTCAAAAACCGGACACCTGTGCACATATACTCAAATGCAACAGATATTCCATACCTTCACTTTGCAATAAAGATATGCAAATGGATGTTTCTTAAAATAGGGGACCCCAAGAACGGTTGGTTTATCACTATCAATGGGGGTAATCCCTCTTTTGAGAAACACCCAAATGGGAGTTTCTCAAGTCATAAGAGACCCCCAAATCATCCTTTATTAACCATATATATATAGTCAAAAACCAACCATTTTAGTTGGTATATCCCCAGTTATTAGTTATTATTTCCTTATGAATGAACATTAAGAAGCATTCTTAGCCACTATAACTTGGGGGTAACCCCAATCGGAACCCAAAGGTGACCTTTCAGAGAGGACCTTTCGGACCCATTGGAGGTTCCAGGCTGATGGTTGCTGTGTCATCTGTGGTTCTCACACCGGGACCGACCCCACGGAGTGATCCATCGGAAAGGTTGGTCAAAGCATCCAACGGATTGGTGGATGGTCAAGGAACAAGAGGGAATATCAACGGGTTTGGATTAATAGGGTTTATAATCAATAGTAAATAATGATGGCTATAATAGTAAACAATGATGGTTCAGTAATACCAACTATGGTTTGGGATTTCATATGTTATTGTTTTCCCTTTTTATTAGGCCCCACAACGACTTTCAGATATCCTAAGACCATAGGTTGAATAACAACTACCAACCTACTATCCAAATATCTTAGGGAATATCAAATGAGAACATATCATTTAGCAATGGTTCATAGAGCTATAATGATAGTCAACAATAGCTTTTGTTAACCACCCCCAACGAGAATATGGGTTGCCAAGCCAGGATTTTTGAGGGAATATCAACTATATAACACGAGGTATGGGTAGTTTCTAAAAATCTTGGTTTATGACTGTAATCATTCACAAATAGACTGGATGATTTGGGGGGGTCCCCGATTTTGAGAAACCACCATATATCAAGCAACAACAGGATAAGAGCAACTGCATAAGATAACTACAAGAGTTAAATTGATAGTTAACTAGCCATCAAACAAAAGTTATTTTGAATGATAACAAAAAACACCATATGTCTATTCAAATACATCTTTGAATATACATAAGTATAGATATATGTACGGTACATAATTCTACATGATTCTGCATGTAACACAATGTATATCTTTGAGAAAAACACGAATGATTCTGCAGATGCTCTGCCGCCAAGACATCCGTCTTTGTTTTTCTCAATCTTTGAGAAAAATGTTTTTTGGATAACTTGAGAAAACACAGATGACAATTGTTAGTTGATATTGACCCAGCTCGCCATATAGTTGGTATATATCATTGGTTAGTTATTATCATTATTATCCCCCATGATGCCTTATTATTGACCCAGCTCGCCATATGGCTGTGGGTCAAAACCCTTAGTCCCCCTGGTTCCCCTATCATTAACCAGCTCGTTTTCCCTATGATTTGGTTGGTCATTATAAGCCACTATTGTTGGTTAAAGCCTTGACCCAGCTCGCCATATCAATCCAAATCATCTAATAGTTATTAACCATTCATAATAGTAAACCAACCATTTTTTGGGTCCCTATTTTGAGAAACCACCATATCAATCTTCTGCCGCCCAGTGACCAGGCCACGGCCCGGATCTGAAATGTCTCCCAGAAGAGCGCAGCGGTGGGAACCTGGGGGGAGCCAGGCTTGGGGGGCTGGTCGTTGGGTGGGGTGGGGGAGGTTGGTTGGTTGAGGTTGGTTGGTTAAGGTTGGTTGGTTGAGGTTGGTTGGTTGCTGAAGGTTGACCTGGTGACTATAGAATTCCATATGGGAATAGAATGATGGATTTTTTGTTGTGGTTGTTATAAGTATTCTAACTCCATCAGTGACGGTTGATTTGGGATAACGACCAACGAGAATGGTATACACCCATCTTTTTTCTTGAGCCAGTTTGGGAACCCCAAAGTTATGGATGGTTTATCACTATGAATTGCTAATATAAAGAATGATGAGGGGGGGTCCCTATGACTTGAGAAACACCCGTCTAAAGGATGGGAACCAGTGAATCATCGGTAACCAGTGATGGGTTTTCCTCTGGATGATGATTCAAGCTGAGTTGGTTGATGGGAAAATCTACGTTGGAACCCCTATTATCATCAGCAGAATGAACTCGTGCAGAGAATTCCAAGTATCGATCATTGAGGGATCAGTAGTCAATCAACAGGATTCCTGGATTCCAACGCAGTTGATGACCCACAGCAGTCATGTGTTGGTGATCCACTGGCGACCCCGGTTGTGCAACCGCTCGGGGTATCAATCGGTAAATCGCATCATCTGATCAGTAGGCAATGAACCGGGGTAACCACGGCGGATCATGTCTGGCTACGATTTGATGTTGATGAGTCCCTTGATGATTCACATCATTCAAAAATTGAGACAAAAGGCTGAAACCCCTGTCTCGGGATATGAAGGGCCTGAATCATCGTTGGAGTCCGCATTTCAAGGATTCTTGTTTTGATCAGGATCTCTCTCAGCATTCTTACCTTTTGATGGGGGTATCCCAAGAATTAACCAAGCTGACAACCTGCTTACATCTAACACAACTGGTAGTTACCCCATTGTATAGGTAGTTCAGTCATTCCCTTATAACCCTAGGTCTGACAGCTAATTCAAAAGTGGAAATGGACCTACACTCTGGTGAACAGACCTGGCAATGGAAAATCCACCATTTATGGCTGATTTCCCAGGGTTTCCTAACAAAATGGCGGATTTTCCATTGCCATGTTAGTCTACCAGAGGGTATGACGGCATTTGTTCGGCTCACTTTCCGCTGATTTCGCTCAGCGACGATGACCGTTCCCAGGAACACCCAGGTGGCGTTGGCGGTGCCTGACCAAGCGATCGACTGGTGAAGCACATCTGATGCAGAGCGGTGCTCCCTACAGCTGGATGTGCAGGTTGGGTTAGTTCACCATGGTTGGTTACGCCTTATAAGGCAGCTATAGGTGGGGTTATAACCATGGTTATAAGCCTTATAAGGTAGCTGAACTAACCCATGAAAACCATGCGGTGGGGGTGCAAATCCAAGTAGTTGCGATGTCAATTTAGGAAGTTTGTTCACCTGGAGTGGGCTAGCCAGCGGTCACCCAACTTAGGTGAGTGAACTCAGCTGAATCACTATCAGTTATAGCAAAGTATACAAAGTTTATAAACCAACGCAATTGAACCAGAGAGTACTGTACCATTGGGTATGAACAAGAGACATATATCAACCACATCTACATCAACCTCAATGATGTTTCATTCATTGGTATACGGTATATCACGGTATATCCACAAAATAAATATGAAACATCATTAACCAACATTCAGCATATCGAATCAACTATTACCAATCATCACCTGTCAAGCACTGCTTTCAGCACCATTCAAGCATTACCAACCATCTTCATGGCCATCTCCAACCATCTGCATCGCCATCTTAAACCATGCTTAGCCATCCTTGAACCAATCATGAAGCAGCCATCACTTCACCACCATCTGTAGCCACCTTCGAGCATCATTCACCGCCTGCACCAGGGCCGCCGTTGTGTGAAGGCGTCCGTGCCTGTGAGGACCCCCCGCAAGTGCAGGATCACCAAGAAGAGAGCCAGGGCCTAGCACGGCGAAGCCCTGGATGATGTGGTGAATTTGAGTCGTTCAAACTTTCATGATTTTCCAGCACCATCATGATAAGCTAATGCTTGGGAAATGATTGATGATTAAATGATATGATGTTGTTTTTTGTTAATGATGGTTACATAGTGGTTCGTGAATGCTTCATGATGGTTCATGATGAATGGCAAGTAGTTGGTTAATGAGAACGGTATTGAATGATCAATAATGGTTAATGATGGGCAACAGTGGGGGTCATGATGGTTGGTGACTGGCTGTTGATGGTTCAAAATGGTTCAAGTTGGAATTGGCTACTGACAGCTTCAAGGTGGGCCCCCAGCCACTTATAGGTGGGTTTATAACCAACTTGACTAGGGTGATTCCTACCAGTTATAGGGGTTGAACTAACCCAAATTACAAATGCTGGGGGCCCACCTTGGACCCTCTGGTATATACATTCACCTGATATCAAGGAGAAACTCTGGGAAACCTCATGAATTCATGGGAGATGCGTATGCAACCAGTTGGACTTTCGGCTCCATCCACTCTGCCAATCAGCAAACCAGGGCAGAGTGCGGCTCGAACTGGTGCTTGGAATGATGAATGATGTTTCATTGGATGGGTTAATGATGATTAATCCATGGTAAACTGGATGGCCAAATAGTGCTTATATGGTGACTAGTGATGGTTTAGCAGCTAGTGATGCTCCATGATGGTTAATGGATGGCTTACTGACGGTTCACTAGTGGTAAAATTGTGCTTAAAAAGTGTCATGCCGTTCCAGCCGCCCAGCGAACAAGTGCCATGATGGAGGCTCCAACCACAAAGAGCTGACAAAAAGGAATGGCTGGTGGTTGGTGTATGACCCCAGGACCCTGATGCAAGCGTCAGGTTGTAAACCAGCTGGTTTCTACCATTGTTGTAACTGGAGTTACCTATGATAAAGGTAGCTGGAAGGGTAGGGAATGATCGCGACTGGCCATAGTCATAACATCTCACTGGCAACCTCAGCTTTCATGTCGATGAACAGCTGTTTTTGATTGGAACCCCAACTCGAATAAATGCCACCTCAATGTATGATCCTGGGCTAGTCTGGGTATAGGACCACTGCTCTAGTGCAAATATGTTTTCATTCATATACTGTTGGCAAACCATCCAAACCATCCTATCTGTTTCATGTACCAATGGTTATATACCCACATCATGGCTGGAGCCTGCTGTATTCTGGATACAGAAACCAGCAGTTCAAATATCGGATCACCAGTATCTGATCGCTGCATCGCTACCAATATGTTGATTATTTACCCTATGTCATATATCTCTTGATCTAAATTGTCACTACCGTGGTCACCAACATCATTTTCTAGCGTAGCCTGGAGTGTGATCAA
Source organism: Symbiodinium kawagutii (assembly GCA_009767595.1). NCBI lineage: Eukaryota > Dinophyceae > Suessiales > Symbiodiniaceae > Symbiodinium > Symbiodinium kawagutii. Next base: position 492,066 of record VSDK01022257.1, on the reverse strand, counting down.
AATTCAGAAGGCGATATTGATGCATAAGTTCTGTACTATATATATATATATATATAAAATAATCTATATATTGAAATATATATATATATATATATATATATATGAGGATACCACATCATAAAAATCCAATGGCGAATTGATTCCGTTCTCACTCTCTTCCAATGCCAACAGCCCCACCCGGGTCCGTGCACCGTGAGATAAAGCTCAGCAAAACGGGTGTCTGCAATCCACTGCCTCAGCTTCTACTGGTTGGCTGCCAGCTGCAGGTGGAAAGCAGCCTGGTTTTGCTGCTTCTGGATTCTTGGGAAATACATGGTAGTGGTAGATTGCTAATGATTAATGTTTCTTGATGTTGAATCTAGATGTTTGGTCGAAAATCATAGTAGATGGTTGGCTGCATTCTTGGTTTCCTTAGCTGCTAGTGCGCAAGCGCATCATAACACGTGACCCTTCCGCACCAACAATCCCCATGCGCTTCACCGGCTTCGTAGGGGCCCCAGTCACCAGCAGAAAACATCCGAGTTTGGTGTGTTTTTCACCCAAGAACTTCACATTTTTTTACCTGAAAAACAGCTTAACCATCCCACAAAAAAGAGTGAGTTCACACAGAACCATCATAGATTATGTCTTGTAGACAATTAATATGGCTGACAACATTGCTTATGATGATTGGATAATCGGTCTTCACTACCATGCTTGCTGTATCCCCCAAAGTAGGTCATTTTGCTCAGTTTATGAACCACCAAATCGTTGGACGAGCATTGTCGAAAAATGAAAGACCAAAGGTATAATCATCCCTTGTACTGAGCTTGGTTGAGGAATCCCATTCCATGGGTTGTGATCATCACTATGCCGGGGAGTACATGGATTATCCAGACCGGTGGTCAGAACTCTTGAGCACGCATGGCCCCATGGCCATTTCTTGTCAAACTTTCGTTGTGCTCACATTGCTGAGAACCAAGCATCAATCGAAAGGATGATTTAGATTCCTTGTTGGTTCATCGTGGTTAGTACCGAAATCATGATTCCTCATCATTAACCATTATGTTGGTCATGCAAACATCGTTTATCTTCCTTGTTGGTTCTATCCCTATTGTTGGCTACATGGGTGCTTCTCCAAATAAGGGACCTCCCAAATCATCCATTGTACTTTTCTAGTACTAGACCAGCCATTACTTTGGACACCCCAAACTGCCTTAAGAAACCAACCAATAATCTCAAGCCATGATTTTACCCACTAATCTAGCTCATGTGGTTGGTTAATTATAGTTGGACAAGAATATGCTCATTTGTGGATTCTATCCACTAACACTACGAATCTGAACACGCTTGCGCCGCCCCCAGCCCCGTGCTGTGGCTCCACGGTCATGGTCCAAGGGACCACTGATCCGGGTAGATCTTCTGCACGGTGTCGTACCACTGAGGATCCTTAGGAGGGCCACCATGGGGGGGAAGGGGTGATGCCGTGGAAAGATGGGTGATGGTGAGTTGTGGTTAATGATGGCAAGTGATGGTTAGTGATGGTTAGTGATGCTCGATGTTTGATGTTTGATTATTATCAGCACAGGCTAGCGATGGTTAGCGATGGTTAGTGATGCTGAACCCCTCGTTTTACATGGAGGCAAGCCAGAAAATGCAGAACAAGTACTGGTGAGTAAAGATTAGTGATGGTTTAATGGTCAATGTATGTCAATGTATGATCGACAATGGTTGATCAGAGTTCTTAGTGCAGGTTGGTGAAGGTTAACAGCAACCATGCTTAATGATGGTGAATAATTGTGTAGTCAATAGTGGCATATGATGGTTAACTAATAGTGTAATAATGGCTGGCAATGGTTGATAGTAACGGTTTTGAAGTGTTTCATGATAATGACTAGTGATTCGTAGCGGCTACTTTGACATGCTAATTTGCCATGATTACGCCGGCTACCTTGAAATCTTGCACTGAGACGAGTCCTATTCTGCTTCGCGATGGTTTCGTTCCGCAACAACTCACCATCAAGCATTAAACCCACGAAGTGGTTTTTCATTACTTACCATGATCATATAACCCCCATCATGATCAACCATACATTAGCCATGATCAGCTATCATTACCAACCAGGGTTGACAGTTATTTGCCATATCATTAAAAAATATCAACCATAATAGATTAAAAATCATAAGCCACCGACTAAGTATTACTGTACTGACTATCAACCACTACTAACCATAGCCACTACTAAACACTACCGACCATCAACCCTTGGATGATCAACCGCAAATCATGACCAGGTTGCCATCACCAGGTTGCCATCACCAGGTTGCTCCAGCGGCAAAACGTCAATGAAGACAACGCTGGCTGTTGCTGTGATTCTGAGTGGTTAGTGGCAGAAGAAATGTTAGACAATGAGTGGTAAATGGATGATTGCTTATTGACCACTCATTTGAAAATTCATGAATTACTCTTGAAGCGGTCATTTGGCGAACCAGTCTGACTTGTCAACCACTTGACTGTTTGGTTGGTACCATCGATGTTTGGGAACCATTGCCTCATGAACCATTCATCGCAACAACTGATACACCTCACCACCACCGCCCCTGGAACTGAGACCCCGTCATCCATCATCTTCCAAATGTGGCCCACCTGAGTGGTGAAATTCGAGCGTTCTCCAGGTGAAATGCTCCACAATACGCCGGTGAATGGATGGTTGATATGATGATTGATATAATGGCTATCACGGTTAATATGATAGTGAATGATTGACACATGTTAGTTTATGATTAGTTGAAGGTGGTCAATAAGTTGGTTCATACTACAGCTGAACAAGCAAGAACAAAGGGAAATATTTAGCGGATCTTAGCTTCAAGTGCTCGCTGATTTCAAAATTCCAGTGAATGGTCTTAAACACGAATATATAAATCATTAAATATTGTGGCTGTGGGCCAAAACCCCGTACTCCTGGTGTACCAAAATCAACAGTGGATTGCTCTACTATTGTTGGGAATTATCCTCCATTGATGTTTTATAACGACCCATAGTCATATGTTTCTCAACTCACCAAGCAGTATTTAACCAATAATTACCCATAAATCATTTTTCACCATCATGGGCTCCTCAGTTTTCTAACCCATAAGTTCGGACTGATGAACTGAACTTGAAATCAGCAGCACCTGTGGCCTGAGCCTCCAAATAGGTGAAGGCTCAACACGGTTTCGTAGCGACACAAACTCAATTTCAACAGCCATCGACTCTGGTGATTGAATCTAAACTCAAATCACAAACTCGAATCACAAACTTCCATTACCAGGACTCGGAATCTGGTGATCATTGAATATAACCAGGACTCTGAAGATTGGATCGTGCTCATTCCTTGGGAGATCCGCGCAAGCAATTCGTTTCTGTCCATGGCCAAGCCATCCCCCGCGATGGCCGACCCGTGAGTTCATGGGAAGCGCTGTGGGAAGCCCTGCAGCACTGTGAACAGAAGAACACATGAGTAGCGACAATTACAACGGTAATATGATGACTATAGTCAACTGTAACAATATTTTATCAACTGTTCATCAACTGTTCTATTGATAAATCAATGGTAATAATAGTTAATCAATACTGATAATTATTGACTATAATCAATGATGTGTTATAATCGTTAGAATGATTGACTATATATAACTATATATATAATTACCTTTTTAACGATGGTATATTGACTATAGATCATCAATGATGATTGACTATAACAATTGACTATTACCATGGTTAGAATAATGATTGACTATAATCAATAGTCAGAATGATGATTGACTATATTGACTATGATACGGCCATAATTGATTAGCCATACTTGATTAGCGGTAGTTGATAGTGCAAAGCACTGGCCCATGAATGAGCCACACAACAGCCGGCCCCTTTTTTTTGCTGCACCCTAGAGCCTTGATTGCTCCGGCGGAACTTAGCTTAAAGACCGCTGACATGTCAAAAGCGATGCTCTGTGTCAAGTGGATTCACTAGCAATTCACACTGGTGCTATTCTCTTTTGACACAGAGCCTCGCAACTTTGCCGCGGATATTTCATGAAAACGTCCCCAGCCAATCACATCTCGCAGCCACTGCCCTTTTGGCTTTGTGAGTGCGTCTGCAACTTGGCATCGCGTGGGAACCCACCAAAGTCTTGCTTTGGAGGAGGTTGGTCGGACCGAGCACATTTTTCGAAGCAAAATCACCTGAACAATGCTACCCTTATCTGACACATGCTGACCGTCCCGCTTTACGTGGTCATAGATTGACTTGCAATCGGTCACCATATTTAGGGGTATGATATCTTGCCAGTCTTCCTCGTCGACCTTAGTCAGAAAGTCTGATCCGTATTTTGCCTCGGCAAGAAGTGCTTGGACAAAGCGGCCCAAACCATGCGCCGTGATCGCTGAGTGAGTCTCAGCCGAAAGGGAGCTCTCCACAACCCTCTTATTGGTAGTAGATTTCCAATCAATGGTATTAATAACAACATCTTTCCCAACCGTTTCCAAAGAACCTTTTCGAGCCAAACCAATCAAAGCACCCTTTTGACTATAAACCAATCTCTTTTCATTACCAACCAACAAAACATCATCAGCTTCACGATCACTAATTTCAACACCAACGGAGTTAAACAAAGAGGCATCGTGGTAAGCTACAACCTCTAGCTCAGGACCCAAACACTTGAACTTCAAATCCAAGCGGTGAGCTTTGACTTCCCGAATGCACTTGTTGGCTCGTAGTAAGTCTCTAACTCTCAAATCCGTCGCTCTCTTCTGTAATTGGTTTACCTCAAATGAGACATCTGGACGAGTCTGAGTACACACCCATTGCAAACTGCCAACAGCGCTTCGGAAATCTGTCCTCTCCGACTCGGACACTGTTGCATCCAATGACAGCCTTCGATCCTTGGAGACTGAAATTTCTTCCAACCGGCCATCGATGAACGTGTCCTGAGATAAACTGATCCACCGCTGGTCTCCCGTTCCGTGAATGCTCAAGTCCTTGCCACAATACATGACTGAAGTTTCATCCTCTACACGCTTCCATGTCCCGAAAGGAAATCTGTTTCGAAGTTTCTCCGTGATTTTCATGGATTCAGCAGAACCATCGGTGGCCAACATAAGATCGTCTACGTGGACCGTCAAAAGCCCCGTCAACTCACCAGCTTCATTTCTCAAGAAGAAAAGTGCGGGATCAACCAAACTTTGTTGAAATCCTAGCTCACTCATCAGGATTCTACTCAACTCGTTAAACCACTGTCTTGGGGCGTCTGGCCGCCCGTAGACCGCTTTGATCAACCTGAGGAGCTGCCCCTTCTGGAGACTAGGTAATCCCTGCTTTGGCTGCCGCATAAACATGACCTCCCCTTTGAGTGGCCCTCCTTGGAGGAATGCATTGGATATGTCGCCTACATACCAATTACTCAACCAGCCATAGGAGACTACCATATTCAAAAAGAACATGGTCGAGATTCTCTCGACCGTAGGCGAGTCAACCTGCAGCTGTCCGGACAAGGAATCCGGACAAAGATGTCCAGCCAGACACAACCGAGCTTTTGGTTTGCATGGCAACTGTTTTCCATCTTCTCCTAATAATCCAGCATGCTTATCTCTGAGAACAAACCGCGAAGGAAGTATTCTTTTGGGGTACTCGGCCTCAACCCTCCTACTCTCTTCCAATGACAACACCTCACAGCTCTGGTAATCCAACCAACTCTGCCACTCTTTCTCAATAGCTTTTTGAAATTGAGGCATTTGTTCCGAAGGAATCAATTCGTAGGGAATTTCCTTATCCATCATCTTCTTCAACTTGTTGATACTCATCGTCATTACTTGGTTGGCATCTCCCTGAGTTTCCCCCTTTAACTTCTTGCGAATGCTCCAAGGAAGAGAATCTTCACACATCTGCTTCCGAGTTCTCCCATAAAAGATCGTGATTAACCGTTTCACTGGTCCATTAGGAATCATGCCATGAGGATCATCCATGTTGCCCCAGCAAACTTCGTTCTCCAGGCACACCCAACCATCATCGATAGCCGCCCATGTGGTACGATATGGTAACGTAGTAGCATCCCAATACGGTGCCGGAGTCCTAAAGGCCCAAGTAGTTTTGGTGACAAGCACTGGATTCCCATATATGTCTTTGTGCCATCCTACCCCCTTTCTCAAACTAGTCACATCCCCTGGCACTCCCGGAGGGGAGCTCTGTGGTTCCACCTGCTTTTCTTCTTCCATCATTTCATCAAACCAATCAGCTTCAACCACAGCTTCATCAACCGGATTACCTTGACCAGTAAGATCCTCATAGGTAGCCTCATCAGGGGTTTTCTTGAAGAGAGCAATGGCCTTTTGAACTTCGGGATTCCCATACTTGGTCTCATCACCACATACGCCCCTCAAATGTTCCCCCGCTACTAAATAACACCTACCCCCACAAGCAACCCAAGCATTTCGATCCTGCAGACCCACGATGATACCCGGACCCTGCCATTTCGACGTCTTGTGTTTGTCCTTCCTAGCAGTGTCCCTCCAGAAGAAAACTTGTTGTCCTATTTCGGGGTTTGGTAACCTTCTCATCCGATTCTGCACACTTCTAGCCAACATGTGTTTCGCTTGGGCCTTCATGTATTCAAGTTTGGCATGGTACCTCAACCGCATTCTTTTGGAGACATCGCTATGTTTGGTACCCACATCAGGATGGAAGGCAACTTGGTTTCCGTGTTCATGCAACTCGCCAAAAACCCTGGGTTCCCTTCCAAAAACCAAGGTACAGGGGGCCCAACCATGTTCACGAACCAAACTGTTCTTAGCATGCATGGTTTCCAGAAGAACATTCTTGAAATCATCCAGCCCTTTAGTCTGAGTGTGTCTGACAACATTCTGAATCATATCTTTGATGATTTGATTGTGTCTTTCAACCTTGCCAGCTTGCCAGTGTGCTGTGCCGGCAATCGACAACACGGGAGTGCCACACCGTCCCACGGCTTCCCAAAATTCCCTTCCAGCAAAACCACCTTCCATGTCCACCGTGACCAAATTGGGGGGACCAGCCCAGTATATCCAACAATCACGCAACGTGTTGAACAAGGTTTGAGGATTGTGGTCAGGGATGTGAGCCGTGACATGGTATGACGTAGCACGATCTATCATGGACATGCACCAGTAGCCGACCCCGTCAGAATCAAATGTCTTGAAACAATCCAATTGAATCTCATCACCAAACACAACCTGAGAAGGGGGGATGCTAGCAGTTCGATGAGCATGAGGTCGTTTCGCATGTTGACAAGTAATGCACTTCATCCAATCCAAAGCTTCCAACACTTCACCTGAAACACCCCCAAGTTTGAGAAACCTACGCAGATCGGCTTTACTGGGATGTCCAAGATTACAATGAATCCGCTTCAACTCAAGCTTCACCGCGTCACTCAGTTTACGTCCTCGAGGGATGCCGAAGGTGATGCCATGCGATCCCAGTGTGATGTCTCCATCTTCGGCCCACTGAGATGTTCCGGTGCCAGCAGTGTCTCCTGAAGTCGTCCCTGGGGATGTACCGACACCTGGATCTGCTCGCTGTCCACTTCCTGTAGCTCCACCGTTTCCTGAAGTGGTGGCTGCTGGGTCCTCAGGGGTTGCATTGTTGACTGCAAAAACAATTGACCACTGTTCAATGGCTTTCTTCAAACTTTTCTCAGACCATCTCAAGTTAGCATCAACCCCATGTCGTCGAATCCTAGTGCTAACCTGTCTCAACAACAACCGAATCCTACCAGGTTCTTTTCGCTTCAACGTTCGCACAAAACCAGCATGAACAGCTTTAGCAACTTCGCGTGTGTATTTTCCAGCATGAGCAGTGATGCGGGATCCCCCCATACAAACATCATGTTGATGGTGTCCAGTCTCCTTCTCATTAAAACACCGTTTGGATAACTCATCACAAATTTCGGGGGAAGTGGAAAACCACATGGTGGGTTTCTTCAGCAAGTTACCGGACACCGCATGTTTGATGTTGAACCTGCATCCATGACCTACTCCGCTGTACACTTCAGGATGAGAGAGAATCCGAACCAACTCTTCCTCAGCAAAAGATGCACTAGCTAAAGGATTTTCACCTAAGGCGTCATCCCCATGGGCAATTTGAAGATTGAATACCTCTTCACAAAATGCAAGGAATGGCTTCTCTCTGAGGCGCCGGGCACGCAATCTCCGCATAGCTTGCTTATCTTTTATACCCAAATTCTGTATAGGTGACCAGGGCCCACAAGGATAAGAAATCACAACCAACCTAGGTCTCATCTTCCTAATCCAACCAATCACCTCTTTACGGTTGTTCTCATCGCGAAGATCGGTCCCATAAATCTGATCAATCGGTTCCATGGCCGACCAACCCCACTTTGAAAATGCAAGAGAGACCTCAGCCGATCCGCCGAAGATCTCCAAGCAATCCGGTCGCAAAATGGAGGCTGAACTGCCAGCATTCATCATGACGGATCCCACACAGGCCGCAGTCATCAAACAACAAGCAACAAAAACATTCTTCACATTTCCACACAGCCTACGAAAAACACCTTTCTTCATCTGTCTCCTACGCTCATTGCCTTCGCAGATCCGTCTCTTGATTTCGCCCTCACTCAGCCGGCTCACTTGCGACGAGATGGTGTCTTCCTCATGGCCATCACTGCTTCCATCTCCTCGGCCGTGAGATTGGTGTTGATCATCTCGTGCACATCTTCCTCCAGCTCCTCCTCCATGTCGTGAGGAACTGGCACCCATGAACCATCCGAACTCTGGTAGCCCTCGTGTCGGCGAGTTGGAGCATAACGCTTGCCGGACCTTGTCGACTTGCGCGCCAACTCGTGAGAGGATTGGTTGACCTTGGCCATTTCCTTGATCTCCACCCCCGCAGAGCTCATCGGGAGGGTGCACCGACATAGTGGGAACCTGATGCACCCCCAATAGTTCTCCCGAGTTGCACGGTTCACTCTGGGGATGAGTGGTAGGTCGCATGCTTGACATGGTGGTCCTTTGTCTCCTGGGTCTTCGGCTTCGAGCTTCTTGTCTTCCATCACGGACTCCTCCCACATCTCGAGCTCCGTGATCAACTGAGTCCGACGCCAACGTGTCCAATGGTCTGACTTGATCTCCAGGTCGGCCACCACATAGTCGAAGTACAGATTCTTCAAACTCTGCAGGTCGTACTTCTTCCATCCGGCCGGCAACACCTTCCGAGGCTTGAGTGGGCGAACCAAGACCCACATCTCCTTCAACCTCTCCACGGTATGCTTCATGAGTTCGGCTTTGGATACCTTGCAACGCAACTCGATGGCTTCCGCAAACTCGTGCTTCAACTTGGGAGTCAAGAAGGTCGTCATGTGAGCACGGCTTGGATCCACCACCGTCACACTGAAGGCTATCACTTTCTCCAACAGCTAAGCTTGAGCAGGCTGCCACAACATGTAGCGGAGTATTTGGCTCATCTGGAACATGACTAGTTTTAGAACAAGGCTCTAGGGGATACATGTCATGTCCCAAAACCCTGGTCCTTGATCGGCAAACAATCTTGGCTTCGTGGTCATCTTCCACCAGTTGATGCCAAAAGTCGTCGTGATCACGAGGAAACGCATCATCAGTCCAGAGCACGAATCCTACATGTCCTGCCCCAGTAGTGATCAACTTCCTCGTCGTCTGCAGCTCCTTGAAGTAAATGGTCGAGCCCTTGAGATCCATGATCGCCCCCAAGTCCTCCAGCACCCGACGACTCAGCAAGAGTGGCACATCTGCCTCTACCACACTGATCCTCAGGAACAGCTGTTTCTCCGGGGAGCCCAGTGACGTGGGCACGATCACTGCATGATCGGACTTGGTCATCGGTCCAGCTCCAAATCGATATGCCTGCTCCTCGGCAATCACATAGAACTCCACGCTGGCATCCCATAGCTTCTTCAAGCACTGCTGCATCCATCGGGCACCAGCCACACTCCTAGCGCAGCAGGTGTCACATAGTCCCAGCATCTGCTCCTCCACATAGTCTTGATCCACTTCTAACTGGTACACTTGACTAACGTGGACGTTGAAGGGATCTTCTGAAGACGCATCTGACAGGTTGCCGCCAGCCGAGACCACAAAGACTCCCTTTGCCTCAGTGGAATCTGCCTTGCCGCCACCCTTGCCCTTCCTGGACTCTTCATAGTACGGACAACTTTTGTCCTCATGCCAGTGGCCGTATCGTAAGTGGCCGTGCGCGCGGCATGCGCTGCACGGCATCCGTGCCTTCATCTCGGCAATTCGTTTTTGCCGGTCTGCTTCTGACTCTTGCTTGGCGTATCCTCTGCTTTTCTCCACCTCTGCTCTCTTCCTTGAGGCTTGGGTCATCAAGACCTGTGCTTGCCGCTCCATCTCCTCGGCTTCATCCACAGGCTCCAAGTCATCTTCTTCTGCCAACGGGATCTCCTCCATCTCCTCTTCTTCTTCGCCCACCATGTTGACCTTGTGGACCTTGCGAGGAGGAGGTGACTTCTGGCCAAAGAAGTTCTTCCGGGGAGGCTGCGAAGTCGTTGAAGTCGTGGTAGTGGAGCTTTCGGCATCGTCCCGTTTCACAGTGGGTACGATGGCCATCAGCGCAGCACGGAGTCGTTCATAGTCATACGACCCTCCACTGGCCGATATGACTTGCTTCCTGAGGTCGGCCGACATCCCGGCCATTTCCAGGAACCAGAAGCTCTTGGTCAGTCCCTCAATGGGGGCTCCTATCTCCTGCAACTTCTGGAGCTGTGCCCTGAAGTTCGTGTCGAACTGGATGAATTCTTCTCCGCGAGCACGTCGAAATTTCTTGTAAAAGCCATCCAGCACGCTAAAGGTCCTCAGGTGCTCGATGGGTTCGAGCTCGTTCTTCAAGTGGGCCATCAGGTAGTCCACCCCATCCCGAGTCCTCAGCCTTGACAGGTCAATCGTGGAAATCGCCTGCCAGGCTGCCCCAGACAGTTGTTCTACCAATCTGCCTGCTCTGTATTCACTGTCGATACCTGTTGTTGCCAAAAACAGGTCGACCCGTTTCTGGTAGTCTCTGAATGGCGTTGCGCCATCCCATTGAGGTAGTACTTCCTTTCCGGTCTTCGGCTCACGAGGTCGAGAGCTCGAAGTCATTGAGCCCTTCTGGCTCTCTGCGATAGCACCATCAGGCTGCTGCGCTTCTGAAGCGCCAGCCCAAGCATCCATCGTCGAGCTCACACCTGAGCCTCGTCTCTCTGCATCATCTCCACCGCCATGGTGAGGGTCTCGTTGTAGAGTGCCATCATCCGCCGCTGCCTCTTTCGCATTGCTATCATCCGGCCACTGCCCTTGCTGCTCTTCTTCATGTCGGTGGTCCCAGCCCCAGCCTGAACCACCATGCCAGCTATCCCAGCTGTCCCACTTGCTATTGCCCCAGCCATAGTCGCCCCAGCCACCATGACCATCATAGCCATACCACTGGCCATCCCAGCCCTGAGACCAGTCGCTGCCACGGTCCCACATCGTCAGCTAAGCAAGGCTACACCCTGCTCCGCAGCACCAATGCAAAGCACTGGCCCATGAATGAGCCACACAACAGCCGGCCCCTTTTTTTTTGCTGCACCCTAGAGCCTTGATTGCTCCGGCGGAACTTAGCTTAAAGACCGCTGACATGTCAAAAGCGATGCTCTGTGTCAAGTGGATTCACTAGCAATTCACAGATAGCCATTGCCAACCATTCTCAGGCATTGTTGACCATTGTTAAATTATTGATGGCCAATATTGAGCATTTGGTTCCCTTTCTGGGATCTCCGTTTTGGTTGCTTTGGGTCCAAGACATCTCCAAGCAATCAATGTGACAATGATGATCTCCATCATGACGCAACCAACTACTATGTGTGTGCTTGAAGTCGCCGTACATAACAAGTTCTACTAAGACTCTACAGCTCCGGATTCGGGGCCACCAAACAACTTCTGGAACTTCATTGGTGTTATCCAAGGACATTTGATGATGGCATTATGTGAAAAGATCTACTACACATGGTTCACCAAACACTAACTCATGAAAAACTCAAAAAAAATCAGGTGCCCCAACTGATTTACCTATGAAATCTCTGGTTGCGGATCGGGCACTACTCTTGGCTGTTCCCAAAGCCATCACCAGCCTGTCTAAGTGATGGGTTCACTAGCCGTACTACCCATGGCTTTTGAATGGTTGGCTATGATCCATACAAACAGCTATCAACCTACAGATATTACGAATTTCCAACTGATCATTAACAGCTGTTTGCAGTTGCATATTAAATCTTAACCAGAATTAGCCATCACTCTTGAAATCTCCTGAACTATTCCGGTTGGTGGTTGAACCACCCCTATCAAAAAGATATGCTTGTCAACCAACCAATCATTTGTGACTACTAGAGAAAAATAACTAAATGTGAATGAAACCACGAACCAGTATTTGTTGGTTGGTTCTGATCCAGCTAGGCATATGACAGCACATGGTTTGTTCACACCGGCAGACCACTGAGGTGTGCACTGTGAGTCCATGGACGAAAGTGAGGCTGGCCAAACCAAAGGCGAAGTAAGGCCGAAAGCGACCCTCCTGGTGTGAGCTGCGCCAGCAACAAGGATGAAAAATTGAGAATTCATCTTGAATGATAAAGAACTGATGCTTGGTGATGGATTAAGAGCGGCTCATTGATGGTTGGTCAACGATGATGGATTAAGAATGACAACTGTAATTAATGGTTGGTGAATGGTTGATTCCTGTTTAATGACGATTAATTGATAGCACGACCCAACCATCATGTGTGCTAAGAGAGCATCCCTGTAGCTGCGCAGCTCGAAAAAAAACGTCCCACCCATGTGGTCGAATCAGCAGCCGGAAGCGAGTAAGTCATCCAAGTAGGAGAACCCCTTGTGCTTTCGCATGTTTGATGAAGCCAGGTGAAGCTGGTTGCACCCATGGATCTTTTGTGAGAAGGAGAAGGAGGGTGAAATCTGTCTTTCTCGATGATCCGTCACAGGTCAGATGGCACTTGCCTTTTTTAGGAAAGACCCGTTTGTTTCCAACTCATGTGAGGCAACCTTTTCGAATGAAAGGGATGGTTCGTTGGTTTGATGCGGCGCCAGAAATGTTCAATTGCCAGCTTTAGCGATCGGTTGATGGGGGTTTTGGGTGTGTCATTTACTGATGACATTATTGATTTTCGTTCTTGGATATTGCACGAAGGAACAAAACGAAACATGAAACAGCCCTGTTCAACCAACCTCTTGCACAACTCCACACATTGATCCAAGCACAACCCAAGCATGAATCCCAAATGTTTATTTACGAATCACCAATCCACCATGTTTACCATGATTAACCAATATTAATACTTCCTATTATTGCTCATTTTCCCCTATGATTTACCATAACAGCTGGATCATCAACCAGCGACCACCATGAATCCAGTCATCACCACCCAATGAACCGCTGAGCACCTGGATGTGTCGGAAGATCCTGCTCCAATGGTAACCTTGGCAGCGGAACCCAGGTGTCACGGCCATGGCCAGGAAGACATCATGGCCAAGGGATAGAGCCAGTGAGTTTGGTCAAGTAGCGCTGGGTGTCTGATTTTCCTAGCTCTGGGGGTAGAACGACACATCGCCTTACAATTGTTCTATGAACTATAGGGTACTGAGCTTACAGGCACAACATGATGTTCCCCGCTTTTGTGGTTGTTGGTATACTCTGAAGAGAATAAACCGGAAAAAATGTCCTTGTTGGAACAGCTGGAAAGTTGTTCTATCTACAGGTTCAGTTTTGTAATTACGAATTACTTTCTTTGTCACCCTCCATATTTCATAGGAAACAACCCGGCAACAACCACATACTACCATCTTTTGCCATATCATGTACTAGAAACTACATAATCACCGCTTGAAGAACTCGCAATCGACCCAATGAAAAGGGTACCTTGAAATTGGCCTCTAAACCTTGAAAATTCGTAAGCCCTCGAACTACAGTTGCATCACAGCAACGATAACAGGTAACCCGGCAACGCCATAACAAAGAGGCCCCCGGTCCCGGCGAGACCCAGCGAAGCGCTGATGCCCAGCGACTATAAAAATATCCGCAGCTCAGCAAGAACACCCCCAACCGCTCGGTGTGCAGCAGGAACACACCGGCCCCACAGGTGTGAAGGCTTTCCGCGAGGTCTGAGGCGATGTGAAGGGTTGCCAATGGCTATGGATGGCCATTGGAAGTGGTTAAAATGGTGCATGATGCGTGATAATGCATATTTGAAAAGGAGTAATATCTATTATGGTCAATCAATCTTGGTTAATGATGAATGAGAATGGTAAATGATAATTGTCAATGATGCATGACAATAGTCAATCTTGATTCGGAATAGTGAGTACTCAAATAGTTGTGCATAATTAATCAAAAATTGTGACAGCTGAATAGTAATAGTGAGTATACTTGTGATTTATAATGGTATAATCACTAGCAGTGGCAGCTATCCATTATCGTTAACTATGGGCAATCATGATAAATCATTCCTACTTTCCAGAAGTTGATGTGCTTTAGCCACTTGAACCGGTGATTCATTCTTCCATCCATATGAGTTCCAGTTGGTCGGCCATAGTTCCACTTGCTATCAATTGGCTATGTGCCAAAGTAGTGGTACCCAAAAAACCACTGGTTGACAATAGATTTCCATTATAAATAGTCATATTTGACAGTGGGTCAAAACCCTTAGTCCCCCTGGTTCCCATCATTATCCAGGCTGTTTTCCCGATCATTGTTGCTTAGTATTGATGGTTAATATTGATCCATACCCATTTGGGGTTGATAATTTCGGCACAAGACTAGTTCACCTACCAAGGCGGGTGGGTGAACTGCCCGCCCCTGGGGGCCGTTCCTGGTGGCCTCCCCCGGCAGCTGCTGCGCCTCTGGACATGGGCGGCTCAGGACCACAGCTCAGAGCGTGGAAGAGGCTCGCCTGATACGGTGGCGCCACGGCCGAGCCAGGACTGGGGGTACCCCCAAAAGCTATGGTTGGTTTATAGTGGCTAACTAGTCGTTAATAGGTTTGAATAGTGGTTCACTAGTGATTTATAATTAGTGGCAATGGTTGATGGTCATTCATAAGGACCCAACCATCCACACAACCGGTGGGCAACCCCGGTACAGTCCGCAACGCAACGCGAGCCGCGCTTGCAAGCCGAGTGACCAAGGCATAGAAGGTCCAGCCGACGGAGGCATAGAAACTCACCTGCCGACGCCAGGAAGCTGAGGATGTGCAGCTGGGGTTAGTGAAGCCATGGTTAGTTACGCCATGTAACGTAGCTTGAAAGATACTATGGTAATTGATAGCCATCAAGTATGCCTTTCAACATACTATGGTAGCTTTTTCTAGTTATTACCATGGTAATTGTGACCACTTACTTTATGTGGGATAGATAATTCAACTTATGGATAGAACATGTTGGATTCACATCGAGTTTGCCATAATACACTTTGGATTAATCATGTGCTATGGATACACTCTGGGGGGCTGATTTATAATGTATAGATGGTTGATTACCAAACATGACCAAAAATGGTTGTCAGCCGTCTATGATAGACTAGATCCATGGGTATTTATGTGCAATGGATACACTCCGGTAATTGGGGATAGAGAACATGTAACATGTAATTTATGTGGGATATATAGTATAATTCATAGCACTAGGTTTCTCTGAAAAATATACTGTAAATGGCTGGCTGGAAAAAATCAACATTTTACAGAGAAACCTTAGAAAACGAATCATTTATGGTCAATTTTCCATTGCCATGTTGAATTACCAGAGGGTGCCAGCCAGTGCTATTCGATATTTTGAGAAACCACTACAAAGGTAATGGTTGGTAACGGGTGATAGTAATCAACAACAATGGGGGATATACTATAAATATTTTTATTTTTCCTCTTCCTGGTAGTGTCCTACTCGTCCGCCCTAGTGTTATAACTAGGTTCAGTCAGTGGTAGAGTAAGCAGAACAACCTGGCACTACCAAACTCGGAATCAAAAAGCTTATGATAAATTGCATCCTGCTGTGGCGGACCTGCATCGGTACTTTGTCACTGTAGCTCCTCAAAATGATCCTCCTCATCAGTAATCAGCCATACCCCCTTCTGATATTGTAGCACCTCCTACACTCGCACCGGTATTTCATATGAGGATAATGACGCTTTGTGCAGCTGCGGGATCGGCACGATGCGCAAAGGAGTGAGGCTCCCTCCAGGTGTAAATGCTCATTTATGATCCACTCGCCACGGTAAAAAGTGTGAGTGTTGGTACTGCCACTCCAGAAATCAGCTCCTTCCTCATCCACCTGAGGATATTCATCCACATAATCATCTTGCGAAGGAACGCTGTTTTCTGCAGTTGTTCTGCCAGCTCTGATGTTCTCTTCGGCATCGATGGCCTCTCGTAAAACCTCCAAATGATCATCAGCTGCAAAAGTGATTAAGTTCCTTAGTATAGTAATCAAGTATGCAACGAGTGTAAGGACAGATGCGTGCGTACTGGGCCTCAGGTCCTCCATTGTCCGCAAAAATCAGCCTATTCGGCAGCAGCTTGATACTATATAATTAATCATACATGATGGTTTCTCAATATCAGGGACCCCAAAGTCATGGATGGTCTCTTACCAGAAACAAATGATTACCAGATGATTCGGGGGACCCCGTTTTGAGAAACCACTTATATATAGCTACTAAAGATAGATATTGGAAGTCAATATGTGCTACTAAAGTAATTGTTGTGATGACAAAAAATGTTTGGAACATTTTGGTAAGGATAGATATTAGCCAGTAAACATTGCTAGCTGGAAGGAAATAGTTGGCCATTTATCACTGAGAAAAATTGGTGCCCCTGTTAGTCTGCTTGGGTTGGAAATTTGTTCACTACCAGTTGTGGTAGATAAAACCATGCTTTAATGGCTTATCACCCAGCTTCTGACTGAGGGGCATCACCGCATAGATGTTGTACAAATAAAGGCTAGTAAATATAGGTATGGGTCAAAATTATCAACCCCCAATATGGCCCTTTATAATGGAAATCTAGTATGAACCATTGGTTGTGGGGGTACCACTATTTTGACCCACAACCATATAGGTATCAAGAATCAATATTTGCTGAAAAAGAATATGAGCAACATCACCTGATTGTTTATGAATGAGCATATTCAGACCTATATCTGTGGAAAATCGTTGCACGGACGATGAATCAGAAGATCTGTGTATGCAACTATCCATGGGGAAAGCCATGGAACAAAGGTGAACAAAGACACGTGAATAGCTTGTTGACAACGGATCTTCCCCGAAAATAGAGCCCCTTCACCACACCATGCGCTTCATCAGATTGGCAAACCCATCCCCCCGCGATCAAGGGATGCTGTACCACCCAATAGCGCTGCGCCCTCCGAAGGGTGCAGGGTCACCCGTGACGACGCAAGGGTCTTTGTTTGGGGAGGAAATGGGGACATGGAGCCGTGTAGATCACCTTTCTAACAACAGATAGACACTGTTAGACACTGTCAGATCTGCTAGACTCTATGGAGACATGTAGATCACCTTCTCTCCTTGGAGGTTCAGTCGTCCAAAGCTTGGATCGCACCAGTCAGCGAAAAAAACAATCGTGCCCCTGTCTTGGCCTGGTAATGTTTGTCCATGTTCTTCACTTCCTGCCCAGTGAAACAAACTGTCATGGAAAGTGAGAGGATGAAACAATGGTTGGTCAGTGGTTCATCAATGGATATGAATCGCTAAAACATAGTGAAATTATGGATAATCATGGACAAGTGATCATGTCTGCAACCGCTCGTTTCACCCCCGATCAATATTTTACCTGAGCAGCAGTGAAAACTGGTGGCGTGAACAAACTGCTGGGAAATTAACCTATCTCAGATACCGTAATCAAGCACTATGAAACACAACACCCATCAGATTGTTGATCTCAAATAAACCGTTAACAAATGATTAAACTGACATGGTCACCTATGGTTGGTTATGATCACCTAGTATTGAGTGTAGATCATGATATCGAACAGTGGGCCTATGATAAGCATGAAAAACAATTACGAAAAATAACAATCAGTGACCATGGGCTGCTCTTCCAAAAAAAGAAAGCAGACCATCGAATCATGCAATTTTCGGTTCAAGAAACAATTACTTGTCTTGAACCGTCAATAGCCATTCTCGACAATGCAGTTGTATGACTCATTGCCAGAATGATTAGCTACTGAAGATCAATCAGCATCATTCAGTTGCATGTTATATCGCCACTTGATAATCATGAGTATTGAGTGATTAGCTCTAATTATCATGAACAACTACTTGCCATTTGATTCATAACATCAGCATTATCCCTCACCTGTTTGACATCAACCACGTACCAATAAGCACAAATAATAGCTATGGTTCACCACTGCGCAGTGCCTCATACCCATCAACGGCCTAGAACAGCAATGTTTTCAGCATGCTTTGCCATGTAGCTATCCCCAAGGATCATGTCAGCCATGCACCGCGGTTGTGAAAACCATGTGGACCTCCGAAAAATTTCACGTTGCGGATTGCGCTGGTCGATCAGCGGTTCCAACATCAACCATGATCAACGATCAAGCACGAATCATCCACGGATGTCAATGCTACTTGGGTGTGCACCCCCGCAGCGAGCCGCTCAGTGGTCCCAATTCCCATGGTTTTTAGGGAGTAGTGAACCGCTACCAGACGTAAGGCGTAACTAACCATGGTGAACTAACCCCACCTGCACATCCAAGTATTGACCAGCAACATAGAAACTATTAGCAATTACCAAGGTTCTAACTCGTACAAAATCAAATGAAGTACTAACAATTACTTAATTATCAATACACTATGATTTACTCTAGTATGAAGAATCACTCAATTAACAATTATCAAATTAAACATCAAACTATTAAGAATTACTCAATTCACCTATGATCAACCAAGGATTGCTGTGAATTATCAAGGATGGTGATAACCAAGGATGTAGTTAACCAAGTACCTGGTTGATTCTAGTATAGTAACCAAGGATGACTATAGGTCCTATATGGTGGTTTCTCAAAATAGGAGTACCCCTAAATCAGCCAGTTTATTTGTTTAAAAGAAAAACATATGTGGGGTCCCCTATGGCTTGTGTACCCCTGGTTCTCCCACCATTAACTATTGTCTCCCTCTGAAATTGTTGGTGATTATCCTCCATGAAAGTTGGTTACTATTGACCCAGTTCGCCAAATATAGCTGGTACATCTCCTACTACTGTTACTTATCATACCCATATTGTCAACCATTAAACATCCTTTTTACATTGTTGTTAGTTGATTAACTGCTTGACCCATTGCCATATCATTAGTCAACGATTTCTGTGTCAACTCGTGGTTCACGCCCTGGTCCTCCAGGCGCGAGGCATAGAGTCCCAGGTAGATGAAGACGGCGATCAATGCCTGGCCGAATCAAGGAAATATTGAGATGATTGGCAATGATGATGGTTAAACATACTAGGCAAAATTACAAGGTGGGCCCCCAACCACTTTGCGTAGTCGGTTTATAGATAAGTTGACTATGGTAAACTACTAGTTTTAGGGGGTTGAACTAACTCTAGCTAATAATGTTATTAATGATTGTGATAATAATGTTAGCTATTTACAACCATAATCTCATTTTATTCATACATATCTAAGGTTGAAAATTAAAACTATCAATAATGTTGGTTATTTACAACCATCATGATAAGGGTTAAGATCATAATCTTGAATAAATTTGATTTAGGTGACCACTAAAAAGTTCTTACTTTTAGTGGTTAAACGATAACAACCCAAATAATTCTTATGTACTTTTACGGAATTTGATATAACCAAAATTGAATAGTCCCTTGATTATGATAAAAGTCGTTGTATGGTAAAAGTCAAACTTTTAGTGGTTAAATATCCCCTCGCGAAAAGTCTAACCTTTAGTGGTTATATGGTATATCCATCCCAAAAATGCTAAACATCTCAGGTTCTGGCTAAACCCCACCGAGTAATGGTTGATATTCTCGAAATAGTTGAGAATAATAGTTTACATTCAAGATGGTTGATTCCATATTGGTTGTTTCACCATCATTTATGGAGATATAATGATTGAGAACATTAATGGTTGATATAGTGACTATATCATTAAAATTGATATACACGATGGCAAATCGACCTGGTTGGGTGGAAAATCCACCATCTGTAAGTGGTTTACCTATTGAAACGGGCGATCTTGAGCTTCCAGGTTAGTTTACCAGAGCGTACTATGTGTCAATTGTTTATACATGTAGGGATGTCAGGTTCATTATATATCAAAGGATGCACTTGTAAACATACATATACACATATATATATATATATTCATACATACATATACATATGTATTTATAAATAAATAAATAAATAAATATATATATATTACACATATATATATATAAATATATACACTTCATATATGTATGTGTGTTGGGTGACACTTCAACTACACACATATCGATGTATATAGTTATGGGAGAATGAGATGCTTTCTGATATAGCCACTATAATCAAATGGTTTACCCCTCATCCCAAGGAGATGGGGATGGTTTTGACTGCCATTGCAATCTATTGCCATTGCTAGTGGCTTAATCAGTCTGATTTGGCAATCGTAGAACGGCGGATACATCAACAGCAACAGCAATGATTGGATCAACAGCTATCAAAAAAGAAAAAACTATCGAGGGTTCAAATATCAACAAGAAAAATGCAAAGAACTATCGACTGTTATTCAAATAACTATCAGTCATCCAGGTTAGCATCAACTGATGTATAAATATATAATTATTATATATATATATACATCGTTTCCATCATCTTGCCATGTAGGTAAACATCCCAACAGTTGGACCAGTTTGGTACTTAGTGGGATACTCGCAGCTGGGGTAGGCCCAAACAGCCGCAGCTCACCAAATTGCTAACCTGCAAGAGTGAGACCTTGCAGGTTTTTTCATAAAGGTTGTGGCTTGGGCAAGTACCAGTTTTAACAAATATAAGGAATATACCGGCACATAACTACTATTATAACTATTATAACTGTTTGGCAAAGTATAGGCATAGTACTAGGCCACATATAACTATTATAACTCTTATGCCTATACTTCGGTGGCAAATCTACAGCACTTGGCAGCCAACAAACATCTCCACGTGGCATGGGCTTGGCCGTGTTTCACCAGCGCCGCCTCCGTAGCACTGGGCTTCACCAGGCCCAGGAAACGCAACATGTCGAAGCCCTGAGCACCGGTCAGACGCCATGGTGGCGCTGAGCTGAACCGTGGTGAGGGGATCATGGTGATCCATGGTGGATCAATGGTGGTGGTTAGTTCTGGTGACTAATGGTGGTTAATATGGTTGATGACTGGTTCAATAGTGGTTGAATGGTGGTTAATTGTGGTGGTTAATTGTGCTGGTTAATTGTGGTGGTTAATTGTGGTGGTTACTGTAATTGTGGTGGTTCATGATGGGCATTATGATGTTGAATGATGGGTTATATGATGATTAACCATGGTTAATGATGGTGATATGATGGTGAATAAGCGGTAAACCATTTGCATCTTTGCATCCACGACCAGGTCGTGATGTCTAATAGGCAGTTGCTCATGAATGTTAATGGTTGATAAGTGGCAATAATGGATAAGGATGATTCATGATCAACCATGTTTGGTGGTTAAACAGGTTAGACCGTGATGATGGCCATTAATAGGCGGTGAATCGTGGATACTCATGGTGGGAAATGGCTAATGATGGTTTTTAATGGTGGGAAATTGCCAATGATGGTTTTGATCATGATTGAGATGGTTAAATGGTGGCGCATAGGTGGTGAATTGGTCGTCAATTGATGCTGAATCGATGTTGAATGATGGTAAATCAAGGTTGGCAAATTGAGAAGTATTGTGGTTAATGATTTTGATGGTTAATGGCGGTCTATGGTGGTTGATAGTACTCAATGATAATGGCAAGGAATGATGGTTGTTACTGGTCGATAATAATGGAGAATTCAATCAATCAATAATGATACACAGTCATAGAGTTGATCATTGCAAATTCTACTCATGCTGGTTGATACCCAATGGGGATTCATTGTCAACTTACCACCCTGGTATTGCTAAGAAGTGTGAAGCACGATCAATAGAGGTTCATAAAGGATTGTTGAACAATTGTGCCAATGAGTAAAAATACACACTTCAACAGTGCTGCTGAATAATGAGACATCCGTGGTGGTTTCTCAAGTCATAGGGATACCCCCAGTTCTCCATCCAATAGTAATCATTGATAATAATAAACCAACCATTTTTGGGGTACTCCCAGCTATTGAGAAACCACAAGAAGAGATGTTCGATCTGGACTTTCCCTGATTTCTGAGCATCGCGAGGAGGGAGGGACGCAGTAATTACAAATTCCACGGTGACGCATGCCATTGGTTTATGGTTAATCATGGTTACTTAATGAATGCGTCAACTTAATCATGACGATTGCTTGACTCAATATGCTTGATTATGGTTGGCCATGCCTAGTTAATGGTTACTGAATGGTTAATGGTAAGGATAGAAAATGGGGGACATGATGGTGTAGTTGATAGGGATAACCAGCAGTTGTGGCTGGTGATTGACTAATGACTGGGGATTCATGGGCTAATTAATGGCTGATGATAATGACCAAGAATAGGGAATATTAATGAATCAGGATGATGTAATGGTAAATCCAGGCAGCTGTTGGTGATACGGATAACCAACAATAGGGATCAATAGGGAATACAATGGTTAGTGTTTGACTAAAGTTAGAGCCACATCAATGACCACCCTCAGTTTCTCGTCGTCTAAACCTGGGGACTTACCGATCTGGCGGGGTTGGTGCCAACTTGTGAGGTGCCAATGTGAAAACTAATTTAGATCAGGGATGTTTTGGGCACTTAGCCTCCTTGGTGCAGATGAAGCAACATCGGTGGTTCACGCTTTCGACTACCCTCTGGTCAAGTGGAAGTTAGAAATCCACCATTTGTAGATGGTTAAACTATTAAAAACGGTGATGTGCCACTTCCAGGTTAGTTTACCAGGAGGGTGTCACTTTAGCACACCATTTGAGAACAATGTGAGCGCGGCTACAAAAGACTCACACTGCAACATCATGAAAATTGCATGTCCGTAGCAATTGCAACTACCGGAGAGAAAACAAAGAACAACACTTCTATTCGAGCGATCCCCACCATCGCATACCATTCTGACATATATATTTTCAGGCGCATATTTTGACATATTCTGACAATCTTTTCGGCATGCTATCTGGCACGCATACTGGCGTTCTATCAGACAGATCTCCTTGCATTTTATCTGGGATATCTACTAGCGTTGTATCTGACATACCTGCTGGCACTTCATCTGGCATATCTACTGGTGTTCTATCTAACGTATCTTCTGATATTCTTTCTGGCATACACACTGGCAGTCTATCTGATCCATCTTATGCCATACCTTCAACATTTTTTCTGGCATTCTATCTGGCATATTTTCTGTTGTTCTATCTGGCATATCTTCTGACATCCTATCTGGTATATCTTCTTACATGCTTACATTTTCTGGCATTCTATCTGGCATGAGTTCTGCGATTCTATGTGGCATATATTCTGATATTCCATCTGAGACGGAAGAGTATTCCATCTGGTATGCTAACTTGCTATCTACAAGTGACGCATTGAGGAGCTAAAATATTCCATCTGGCATATATTCTGGCATTCTGAGGACCGGCAGGGCCAACTGCGATCGGGAGCTTGCCGTTGAGGTCGAGCAAGGATGAGGAGGTTGAGGAGGATGAGGATGAAGAATATGAGGATGAGGAGCGAGAATATGCACCGACAAAATCTAACAACTCTCCTGACAGGAAGGGAAAAAACAACTGCCTTATCATGAACTTTCAATGTCGCTATTTTGAAGAAATCCGGAATCATGGTATGGCTGTCTCTTTGAAGGGGATGCCCCCATGTCCCTCACGTCCCCCATAGCTTCGCTTTAGCACCCCTGAACGATAATTTCAGATTTCCCAAATGGCGAAACCTTCTAGTCTCTTCAAGGAACCCCTCGAAAAATATACAAAAGAAAAACTACAATCTGTATGCGGTAAATTTATCACTCAGATCTACATATCAAAGCCCTTGAAAAACACAATCTGTGCTTCCTGCTGGCTGCCACTGACCGCCAGGGGCGAAAAACGTAGAGGCCAGTGGCTGCCACAGCAAATCCGGTCCTTAGAGAACCACATGCCGGAACAGCTGTAGATAAAGCCAACGCCCCAATACCGTGTTTGGCCACCGTAGAGGGATGTGCACTTCACAAATGATGACGATGATGATGATGATGATGATGATGATGATGATGATGATGTTGATGATGATGTTGTTGTTGATGATGATGATGATGATGGTGGTGGCGGTGATGATGATGAAATTTGGAAACCCACCCACGCGTTCATTTCGCAACAATGTGTACAAACAAATCGTTCGGCCTTCTGACACATCATGGTTCCCCTGCAATGGTTGTCAGGCTGCTTTAAACCAGAACCAACCAGCATGTAGGAAATGCAGTCCATATACTGTAAAAGAATCTATTGTACAAGAATTTGAGGGGCTCGATATGTTTCCGTCCTTATATGTGTGTATGCATCTTCGTCCCAGAACCCGTGGATTTTGCACCTGGCAAGCCCTCGAGCATGAAATAAGGCTTAAACAACGCAGGCAGGCCTCAGGGTACCTGGGGGGAGTTGAGCCCCCAACCACCAGAAAATCAAAAAAAAACTTTTCAGGCCGCGAAAAGTTTTTTTTTGATTTTCTGGTGGTTGGGGGCTCAACTCCCCCCAGGTACCCTGAGGCCTGCCTGCGTTGTTTAAGCCTTATTTCATGCTCGAGGGCTTGCCAGGTGCAAAATCCACGGGTTCTGGGACCTGGGACGGCTTTTTGGGGCTAGTTAATTTTTGACGGGTGGAAAATCAAAAAAAAACTTTTCAGGCCGCGAAAAGTTTTTTTTTGATTTTCTGGTGGTTGGGGGCTCAACTCCCCCCAGGTACCCTGAGGCCTGCCTGCGTTGTTTAAGCCTTATTTCATGCTCGAGGGCTTGCCAGGTGCAAAATCCACGGGTTCTGGGACCTGGGACGGCTTTTTGGGGCTAGTTAATTTTTGACGGGTGGAAAATCAAAAAAAAACTTTTCAGGCCGCGAAAAGTTTTTTTTTGATTTTCCACCCGTCAAAAATTAACTAGCCCCAAAAAGCCGTCCCAGGTCCCAGAGCCAATGGATTTTCATGATGGTCACCGCCGTTTATATAAACAAGAATCTGCTAAGAATTTAAGGGACCCTCAACATATGATGTTGCAAAATCCAGCGCTATTGAATTTAAGAATCTGAGGGACCCTGGGCAAAAAAAATGGAATTCTTGTATAGCACATGCACTGTGTTTTTTACCAACAAAAACACACATGGCCACTACAAAATACCATTTTCCCAGACACGTCATAAGAAAATGTCCTGTTCCCAAACATGCCAACCAAGTACAATATGAGTGTTTCTCAAAATCGGGGTTTATTAAGCCCTTTTGCAACAAACCAACCAAAAACTTGGGGGGTCCCAAGTTTAAGAAACCACCAGTTGGTGGTTACCATTTGTCGGAGGTGCACCATCAACCGCGGCTTGTGTACAGCTCCTGGGCTTACAGGGATACCAACCGGGAAAGCCAAGCTTCTGCGGATGAAACCAATCGAGCTGGCCGATTTGTTGTTCCTGTGCTTAGGGCGATGCGGGTGCCTTGATGATGGTTGAGTGAATTGGTCGTTCGTTGGTGGTTCATTGGTGGGGTGGTCCATTGGAGGTTGATTTGCGTTTAATTGGTGGTGAATTTGCGCTTAATTGGTGGATACTTGGTGATGGATTGGTGATTGGCTGGTAGTTGGTTGCTGGCCAGTTTGTGTTTAATTGCGGGGTGTCTCACTGATGGTGAATTGACGATTAATTTATGAACAATTGAAAGCTGAAAACTATACTGAAGCAACAATAAATTGGTGGTGCAATTAGTGATGATTGATACTGGTTGATTGATGTCAATGGCTAAACCCTACCTTACGCGTTACATGACCTAGAAATATATGTATATTAAAAAACATGATTGCACAAAAAGCACAAATATGTATGTATAAGTAAAAGTATATTCATATAAATATAGAAACAAAAATCTGCATGTATATCATTCATTAATCTATTGAATTTGTCTATGTGTTTATTCATTGCTGTATCTATGTATTAATCTATTTATCTATGTACCTAATTATTTTTTTTCTGTGTATTTCTGCTTGTTTATCTTTATTGATTCATCTGTGTATCTATTTATCTATTTGTTATCAATCCTGACCACAGTTTTTGCAGTATTTAACATAAAGCAATATGTCTACACACATATGTAATAATAAACACCCCCTACCTGACAAGGCATACATAGATGTATGTGTACACCATACCCTGTTTAGAATACATGGCTGGTCATGGGCCGCTGTGCCCCTGGCCGTTCCCATCCAAAAAAATGATGACCCGAGTAGATGTTGGGATAAGCATTTTTGAGTCCCTGGGCCCTTGGGCTTGTTGGTAATGATTGATACCCAACAGAGTCAGCGGCCACGCCCCGACTCCTAAATGTGTGACTGAAGTATGTCTTCCCACATCCAACATTATCAAACTAACGTGGATGGATGGATATATGGGTGTTTCTCAAAAAAGGGGACCCCAGAAATTGATGGTGTGTTGTTGAAAATGACTAACATTAGATGATTTGGGGGTACCTCTATGACTTGAGAAACCACCATATCCTTACGATAGCTGATGGTTTGTTGTTAGCCACGAACCGACAGCAACTTGACACATAACAACTATAGACTCGGGGGGAATTTCTGCACTGCCTGGCGCTGAGGGCTTACTCATTAGATTCATCGATTTAGATTTGCCGCCTAAGTGTATCAGAATCTACCATCATCAAGTGGTCTCCCAGTTTTAACCTAACTTAACCAACCAACCAGGTGCTTACCCTGGTTCTAACCTACCTTGACCAACCAACCCGGTGGGTTCCCCTGGTGCCCTAGTGACCTAAGTTGACAGCCCCTAGGGGGTCCGCAGGTCCAGCAGCCTCGACTTCCAGCCACGCGGGGTTGTAGCTGGCATCGATCTGTTGTAAGCCGCTGGCCACAGCCACCTGCCGGTTGGGAGATGAGCTTGGAGGTAGGTTGGCGTGGGTTGGCTGATGATGGGGTTGGTGAAGCCATGGGAATTGTTACGCCTTACGTTTGGTAGCGGTTAATCCCGTTACAAAACCATGGGAATTGGGACCACTTCCTAAGGAATGTTTGACTACTTGGATGTGCAGCTGGGGTTAGTGAAGCCATGGGAATTGTTACGCCTTACGTTTGGTAGCGGTTAATCCCGTTACAAAACCATGGGAATTGGGACCACTTCCTAAGGAATGTTTGACTACTTGGATGTGCAGCTGGGGTTAGTGAAGCCATGGGAATTGTTACGCCTTACGTTTGGTAGCGGTTAATCCCGTTACAAAACCATGGGAATTGGGACCACTTCCTAAGGAATGTTTGACTACTTGGATGTGCAGCTGGGGTTAGTGAAGCCATGGGAATTGTTACGCCTTACGTTTGGTAGCGGTTAATCCCGTTACAAAACCATGGGAATTGGGACCACTTCCTAAGGAATGTTTGACTACTTGGATGTGCAGCTGGGGTTAGTGAAGCCATGGGAATTGTTACGCCTTACGTTTGGTAGCGGTTAATCCCGTTACAAAACCATGGGAATTGGGACCACTTCCTAAGGAATGTTTGACTACTTGGATGTGCAGCTGGGGTTAGTGAAGCCATGGGAATTGTTACGCCTTACGTTTGGTAGCGGTTAATCCCGTTACAAAACCATGGGAATTGGGACCACTTCCTAAGGAATGTTTGACTACTTGGATGTGCAGCTGGGGTTAGTGAAGCCATGGGAATTGTTACGCCTTACGTTTGGTAGTGGTTAATCCCGTTACAAAACCATGGGAATTGGGACCACTTCCTAAGGAATGTTTGACTACTTGGATGTGCAGCTGGGGTTAGTGAAGCCATGGGAATTGTTACGCCTTACGTTTGGTAGTGGTTAATCCCGTTACAAAACCATGGGAATTGGGACCACTTCCTAAGGAATGTTTGACTACTTGGATGTGCAGCTGGGGTTAGTGAAGCCATGGGAATTGTTACGCCTTACGTTTGGTAGTGGTTAATCCCGTTACAAAACCATGGGAATTGGGACCACTTCCTAAGGAATGTTTGACTACTTGGATGTGCAGCTGGGGTTAGTGAAGCCATGGGAATTGTTACGCCTTACGTTTGGTAGCGGTTAATCCCGTTACAAAACCATGGGAATTGGGACCACTTCCTAAGGAATGTTTGACTACTTGGATGTGCAGCTGGGGTTAGTGAAGCCATGGGAATTGTTACGCCTTACGTTTGGTAGTGGTTAATCCCGTTACAAAACCATGGGAATTGGGACCACTTCCTAAGGAATGTTTGACTACTTGGATGTGCAGCTGGGGTTAGTGAAGCCATGGGAATTGTTACGCCTTACGTTTGGTAGCGGTTAATCCCGTTACAAAACCATGGGAATTGGGACCACTTACTAAGGAATGTTTGACTATTTGGATGTGCAGCTGGGGTTAGTGAAGCCATGGGAATTGTTACGCCTTACGTTTGGTAGTGGTTAATCCCGTTACAAAACCATGGGAATTGGGACCACTTCCTAAGGAATGTTTGACTACTTGGATGTGCAGCTGGGGTTAGTGAAGCCATGGGAATTGTTACGCCTTACGTTTGGTAGTGGTTAATCCCGTTACAAAACCATGGGAATTGGGACCACTTCCTAAGGAATGTTTGACTACTTGGATGTGCAGCTGGGGTTAGTGAAGCCATGGGAATTGTTACGCCTTACGTTTGGTAGCGGTTAATCCCGTTACAAAACCATGGGAATTGGGACCACTTACTAAGGAATGTTTGACTACTTGGATGTGCAGCTGGGGTTAGTGAAGACATGGGAATTGTTACGCCTTACGTTTGGTAGTGGTTAATCCCGTTACAAAACCATGGGAATTGGGACCACTTCCTAAGGAATGTTTGACTACTTGGATGTGCAGCTGGGGTTAGTGAAGCCATGGGAATTGTTACGCCTTACGTTTGGTAGCGGTTAATCCCGTTACAAAACCATGGGAATTGGGACCACTTACTAAGGAATGTTTGACTACTTGGATGTGCAGCTGGGGTTAGTGAAGCCATGGGAATTGTTACGCCTTACGTTTGGTAGCGGTTAATCCCGTTACAAAACCATGGGAATTGGGACCACTTCCTAAGGAATGTTTGACTACTTGGATGTGCAGCTGGGGTTAGTGAAGCCATGGGAATTGTTACGCCTTACGTTTGGTAGCGGTTAATCCCGTTACAAAACCATGGGAATTGGGACCACTTACTAAGGAATGTTTGACTATTTGGATGTGCAGCTGGGGTTAGTGAAGCCATTGGAATTGTTACACCTTATGTTTGCTAGCGGTTCACTAACCCCTAAAAACCATTGGAATTGGGATCACTGACCGGCTCGCCGTGGGGGTGCACATCCAAGTAGTGGTGAGTGAGGGCTCACCAAGCTGGCAGGTTGGGGTGGGTTGGTTGGTGCTGCTTACAAGGTCGGACAGCAGTTGTAAGTTGGGTAGCTCTATGACTGGTAGCTAACCCTAGGCAACTTAGTTATTGACCAACTTGGTTCAGTGGTTGGGAGCCCACCTTGTGATGCTTGCTGATGGTTCACAAAAGGACGCACCACCAACTGCATCTCATCTATCAGAGACAATAGCTTTCGGGGGCACAGTCGGGTGCAGGCCGTACCCCCTATTGAACATGAACATTGACTATCATAAACCAGTGTTGACCACTGTCGACGGATTTCATGAAACACTATTCACCACGGTGGGCCCCCCAAGATAGCTAAGTTGGTTTACAACTAGGGTAACTATACTAGTTATGGTACATTTAGCATGATAGAACTATAATGTAATGGCTTCTAAACCAAGTTATAAATGGCAAACATTGTTTTGACCAAGTATTATAGCAATCATGACATGGTTGTTTATGTTTCAAACCATTACACCATATTTGTGTTTAATTTTGTTGCGATATTCACCATGCTTCGCAGAAGACAAGAAGTCGGCTTTGGCATTGTTCAGCTTGCTGCTATGATGTTTGGGATGTTCTGATTCTGAAGGTATGCGAATTTTCACACGCCCAACACATATGTGATGACACCCAAATTGTCACATCTTGGCAAACACAAGGATCTATCCTGCACATGAAAGACAAGAACACTAAACAATCTAAACTATCTAAACTATCTCAACTTGTGCACCACCTTGGAAATACGCAACATTGTACACGAGGGGCCGCCGTCTGACTTGACCCTGAAGCCCTCGGCTTTCCCCAGACTCGGCACATTTTTAATCAGTCTGAACGACCACTTGCGCTGGAAGTGGAACACACAAGTGGGGACAGCAGTGGCACGTAGGTGCCACACGTAGGCCGTCAAGCTATTAGTCAGGCACCGGCGCAAACCGAGTTTTCGCTCGCACCAGCAATTGCGAGCCAGGTCAAGCCACAGGGTAGTCCAAACATTGACACTTTCAGATCATACCAGGGCACACGTTGCGTGCCAAAAAATTCGTGGAATCCACGAACATGTTTGGGTAGATGTGTAAGGATGTGTTTATGTACGAAACGACAATAAACATGTGTTAACATGTACATGCGAGGAAATGTGCGAGTAAAACGAGTATTTGGTATACGGCCAATTCGCTGGGTTTGCCCGGGATAACAAAATCAGCCCAGAAAAGCTGATAGGCACGCACAAGTTTCAAGATTGGAAGAAGAAAAAAATCTAAACTCTACAACCTCAAATCACTGCGTTTGGCCAGTGATTTCACAATTGAATGAAATCGTGTTTTGCTGATGATGAGCATAGCCACCTGCAATTCCCAGGCGAAAGCCAAGAATTGCACCTCCACGCATGTGTGTACATATATTATATACGTTGCAGTAGTATGCATACGCATGTCGGTCCATCTGTATAGACACACATACATATGTACATCTACATTCATACACATAAATATATGCATTATTCACAGCTTCATAAACATATAGATTTGCATGTTTGCATGAAAATCAACCGAGAGGTTGCGGCAGCATCTCAGCACCCCAAGCCCAGCAAACCTCAACTGATCCCTGGGACTTGGGCGATGCTCTCCACTGGTAGCATGGTGATCCAGTGACCACAGGCGGATGATCAGTTCCCCACATCCAACTAACCCTTCCTGGCGACCTCTGGCGAACCAGGTGCACGTTTCCTGGTTTCCCTGGTGACCAGGGATGGCAAAGACGTGATGGGGATACACCTGGTTGCTGGTGAAAACCTCACCGAGGAACTCCGATTGTTCGACTCCACACAGTGCTGGTGATAAACAAATGGATCCATCATGATTCAGCAACCACTAAATGATGGTTGCGAAAATGAAAACTCGTAATCATGAAATCATGAATCATAATTTAAGCAAAAATGAAGCAAAGATCATAAACTACTCTATTGCGAATTGATCGTTTTTGTTACGTTGGAATTAAGCATGTCACAATAAACACTCGTACTATACCATTCAAATCTCATTAAAGCAAGGATGATGGATATGTAATTGAATAGACTTCATACCAAAATGATGGATGTGTAATCGTGATATCATGTTCACTAGCTGGTTGGTGGTGAAACCACCACTATGAAAAATATTAGTCAGCCAACCATTTGCTAAAAATTGCCAGGAAAAACAAAAAACAACCAACCAGTAACTATAAAGCTTAATGGAAAATCTGAACCAACCGTTTTGATTCATACATTCACTACTATGTTCTAATGTGGCTATGGGTCAAAACCCTTAGTCCCCCTGGTTCCCCTATCATTAACCATTGTTTTCCCTATGAAATTGTTGGTGAACATCCCCCATTAGGCTACCTAATGTGACCAGCTGAGTAGGTATGTAAGGTTGACTTAGGGAGGCGATTCTAGCAATTGTAACTGATTTGATAAAAATCTACCATACCATCAAACTATCAAGCTACTACATGCATATCTATTAATCATCTTTGAGGTAACTATCAACATGCTACCAACCTATATGTTTGATTCTAGTTGCTACACTCTATAGTCACTATAGTTGGGTCGATGAAGCGATTTGGGTAGAGATAACTACCTTGTTCAGTTGGTTTACAACTATACCGTTGATGATAGAACATGATATACGGCTGGATGTGCCCCCCCACGGCGAGCCGCGAATTCGTGGTCCCAATTCCCTGCTGGTTTTTGGGGGTTAGTGCACCTTCCTTATGAAGCGTAACAATTCCCATGGTGAACTAACCCCAGCTGCACATCCAAGTAACTATATATGGGTGTTTCTCAAGCCATAGGGGACCCCCAAAATCATTCATCAATGGTCATTTTTAGTAATAAACCAACCATTTTCGGGGGTCCCCAATTTTGAGAAACCACCATATAGTTATTGTTAGGTCTCCTGACCAACTGATTATCTTTGGGCGTTCCACTAGCCTTGATGGTTGCACCGTGACCGTTCGACGGATGTCATCCTCGTAGAATCGCGACTTCGCTCGTCCCAAACGGGCTGCCCACCGGGAATGAAGCCCACCCGTGAGCTGGTTCCAGATAGGCGAACTGCCAGTCCAGTTTTCACTACTTAGATTTAGATATAATTTAGTTCCAGATTCCAACAAGGTGGGACCCCCCAAAGTTAGCAAAGTTGGCTTATAACTAGGGTAAGTACCAGTTATGGTAGATATAGATATAGAGTCAAATGGGTGTCTTTTCGAATTAACTACTTAAAATGTTTGGTGTTCCCACTTTGTATACGAGACAAAACATTGTTTCTGCTAAATCGAATCACCAAGATATGGTGGTGCGTTACTTTTGGTTGATAGCTTTCAACCACCAACCAGCTACTCACGTCTTTGCCTTTGTCACATCGTCTCATACACGCCACACTGACAGCAATGCCCGGCTTGTCAGCATGTCAACTTTCATGTGCACAAACCGGGATGCGAACTAGGACCACGGCTCATTTTCCGCCGTGAGAAATGTAAGACTTGCTTAGCTTTGGGAATGTTGTCTGAAGTCACCATTCAGATTGCGATTTGCACTTTTGGGGTCTGATCTCTTGATGGGACATGCACCAAACTCACTTCATGCCATCGGGCAAAATACTTTTTTCTCTCACAAGATTCAAACCAAGTGATTCAAAAACTCTTTGGGTGTCTTCACTTTCAAAGAGCTGCGCCAGCCCATGTACTTTATGTAGCAATGCCAAGCAACGTCAACATCCAACGAACATCTTGCACGTAGCCACGTAGCACCATGCATGACGCAAGTTCAACGAACGTTAACATGCCCCCCCCACCCCACCCTACCCGAGCAGACCCATAGCATGCAAGTCATGAAGCAATGTCAAGCAACGTCAACATCCAACGAACATCCTGCACGTAGCAAACCATGCATGACGCAAGTTCAACGAACGTTAACATGCCCCCCCCACCCCACCCTACCCGAGCAGACCCATAGCATGCAAGTCATGAAGCAATGTCAAGCAACGTCAACATCCAACGAACATCCTGCACGTAGCAAACCATGCATGACGCAAGTTCAACGAA
>VSDK01022257.1:401557-458040 GCA_009767595.1 Symbiodinium kawagutii | reverse complement strand
GGCGAAAGAACATGCTCGATGTGGTATTCATGTCAATTTGTACAAATGATACCCTGCCATGATACACGAGCACACATGAAAAATGTCAAAAACACAGAAAAATGCATGTTTTACCACGGCGGAATACGCACCGTGGACCAACTACTACCCTTTTTGGGTATAGTTGCGGTTGTGGCATGGCCATAGAGTTGGTATATCCCCTAGGCGTCTGCAATTTGCTGATATCAATCATTGACCTTTCGACGACGAATGCGCTCCTGAAATGCGCAGCTGCCAAACAGACTCTCCCAACTGAAGTTGCACCAAGCGCAAGGAATCGATGCTCCATGTTTGCCTTTCACACGATGCCAAGCCCTATCGGGAGGCTAGACTTGAATCTTATCTTGCACCAAAACTAGATATTTAGCCCGTGCCGGCATGGCTGTGAGTGAGACCGAGAAACGCTGTGGCAATTTCGGAGAATGCACTTGCAGCAAAGTCAAAGCTAAGGCATCAGCTGAATTCGAGAACTCAAAGCCCTAAGCAACAGCCAGCACGGTCAAAGAAGTCAAAGTCTTCAATGCTGACATAGCGTGTCTTGTCTCCCAGGGTGATATGTCAAAAAAACAAACCAACAAGTACAGTAGGTCCTGGTTATGGCCCGCAATGATCCTAGACATAGTTCCATGTTAGGATATCGTTGGTCTTATATTATATTTATCTAAAACAAATTGTTGCTATGTCCATTGCTAGTCGGTTTTACCGATCAATTCACACAATGCGGGCCTCCTAGTTTGCTAAGTGGGTTCATAACTAGGTTAACTACCTGCTATGGTAGATATGACTAAAAAACTTATGGCTCAATAACCATTAGTAACCAACTTCGAACCTTTTGGGGGGGCCCACCTCGTATTAGTTCACATTAATTGGTTCAAACATTTTCCAATTCATCCAGTGCCCGGCAGCAATCTGGTCGTTTTAAAAAGATCTATGGATGCTGAGCATCTGGAAGTACAGGGCTACTCATTGCACAGTTTGAAGAAAGGGCATATCAGGACAATTATTTACATAATTTTGCATATGTATATGTATATATATATATAAACAAATATAAATATATAAATACATACATATATGTATGGCTCACAACCGCGTATATCCGCATGTATATTCATCTTTCCATCCACCCTTATCTATACATCAACTGCTCTAGAGTCGCATGAATTGTTAACCACCATGATATCTTTGGTTCCATTGAATTGCTCAACTCAAAACGCATCATAGCTACATCAACTTGCCAAGTTTTTGGTTTCTCAAATAGGGCACCCCCCCAAGTTATCATGCTATAGTAAACCATTCATAGCAACAT
Source organism: Symbiodinium kawagutii (assembly GCA_009767595.1). Classification (NCBI taxonomy): domain Eukaryota; class Dinophyceae; order Suessiales; family Symbiodiniaceae; genus Symbiodinium; species Symbiodinium kawagutii. The sequence goes on along the minus strand of VSDK01022257.1, from coordinate 456,692 downwards.
CCACAACTTTGGGGGTCCCCAAGTCCTGGCTTGAGAAACCATCAGGTTTAGGCGACCCCCCGGGGGCTAGGTTCTGACAATTTATAATTTGGTGTATGTGCTTCACCACCAAGTTCGCCAGCATGGCGTTTCCCACCGCATAGTCACAACAGAAAGAGAATCATCAATGATCAGTCGTAGTTTAAGCGCATATACTCCTCTAAACTCATCTAGTTGCGTGGAACATCCACGATTTATAACTGATTTAAGACTACAAAGTAGTACTTTGTTTAGCTTCCGGGTTGGTTTACGCAAGAGCACTGATGGACAATATCTTATAGAGGCTAACAATTAGTGGTGAAGAGTGCTTCATGGCCATCAGTTTCCTCAGAATGAACCTTATGAACCTCAGCCATCAATCATCACAGCGCTTAATGACTCATGATCGTTATTTGTCCCATAATGCCAACCGAATAGGGCAAATCCTCCAAGTTCACCTTGGTTTCCCTTTAAAATTATTCCGCCCCTATTTGATAAACCTATGGAATTTACTCATCCAGGCTGAACATAGAGTAATTGTCCCATCATCATCAACGATCCAGTGACAGCTCTCTCTTTCGCATGGCTGCACCTTTCACCATGCCAGCGTCGAGTTCAGGGTGGCTCATGGCACCCGATTCCGATCGCCCGAGCTTGGTCTCCATGAGACCAAACGAAGGGTGGTGAGGCGAACAACTTTGGCACAAGGTGGGCACCCCAGCATTTATCACCATCCGTGGTTCCTGCAAGGATCATGTACAAGGTGGGCCGGCGAAAATCTTACAAGTTGGTTTATTTGCCTAACTTAACTAGGGCTAACTGACCACCACTTTCAGGGTTTATAACCAAACCTATAACTGCTAGGGGTCCACCTTGCAGGGACCAAGCATCCTTTTTTAGATCACCGGCATCAGCTGATTAAGCCAATAAGCAGCGTGAAGTACTCAGCTTATCAACTGCGAGTTGCATATTAAGCAGTCTATCCGGGGCACTGTTATATAAGTAGTAGTATTGTTCATAGTTGACCGCAACTATTGATTGCTAAGTACTGTTCTTCATCTACACTATCTAACTAGCCTTGGGATGGGTATCAATGATCTTGCGACATTACAACTCGAACATGAAAAGTATGCTTGCAAAAGCCTGACTAGTAGAATAGGACCCTCTTGGGTGGAGAAGCTAGGGCAGTAAGACACATTCCAACCGTGCAAGTTCTGGAGTGCAGGGAATGGAATACCTACAGAGCTTGCCATCCGTATCAACCGCTGTCACCTGTGAAGAAGCCAGTGACAACATCGTTTGCTAATGCAGTGGACCCAGGTGTTATAAAGTGATGCCCCTCAGCAAGGAGTTGCTCGTTGAGCCATTTCACTACAAGGATCTACCATAGCTGGCAAAAACACCCAAACGTTACAGCCTAAGTGGATACCAGCAATTTTATGTTCCTTATAAGAGTGAAGGTGTCCAAACAAACGACCACGTAAGAATCAACGGGTGGATGTATCAACTCAGAATTGATTGTTGTCAAATCACTCGAACGTATCATACGGTTTTTACTCAAAACAGGCGATCCCAGTTTTCATGCAGTCTTAAGCATGTATATAGTTATCAACCCATCCTGCCTTTGGGGTTCCGAATTTCAAGAAATTCTCGATATACAACCAGGCAGGGATACGAGTTCATGACGAGAACTAACCATATTTCACCTGGACTGCAATACGCAAAGCAGTATAGTTCGTTGAAACAAGCAACTCTGCTTCACCCCGGAGGCGGGTTCCTTTATTGATTGTACAAACTTGCAAGTCATTTGATTCCTGAAGGTCATTGACTTCCCCCAAGGATTTGTCACGATTGCAATCGACCAACCTGGCCATGTCAACCTGGTGACCTTGATGGGTAAATGATGGCCATGGTAGATGACCATCTGGTCAGGCCAACGAAAATCTTAGTATCCACCATGGCCAGCAACGCCGGCCCTTCGTCCAGGTTGATGAGCAATACTCACGATGGATAAGCACACGGTGGTTGGTGGTTGTACCACACATCTCGTCACATCCCCAAAATATGGGTGGTTCTCAAAATAGGGTACCCCTAAAATCATCCAATGCTTATCAACTTTGCTAATAAACCAACCATTTTGGGGGTTCCATATGGCTTGAGAAACCCCAAAAATATGAGCCAATTAAAATCAACATAAATCAACTAATGATTAATCGAACAGATCAAGGAATCAACTCAGACCCGCCTTACCACCTGGCGATGAAACGATTCCGGTAAAATGCCAAAAAAAACATCCGACTCTTGAGGCAGCAGTTGGAGAGTTCCAGCTGAAGACTTCAGCAGTTGAAGAGTTGCAGCTGAAGGCTTGATGATGAAGGCTGAGCCCCGCAGCTAGGCTGGGCGCTAGATGAGTTTTGATGAGCTGGGCTCGCGTCTGCGGGGGATTGGGTAATGGCAGCGTCGGTGAGTTTTGCCCCTTTCCTGGGTAACAATCCATATCTTGGTGGCGGAACTCGATCCCTTGATAAAAGTCTAATTTTTAGTGTACCTAGCATCAAGAAAAGACTTTAAGCATATGTAGCCGGTTGAGAGAGCCTTTTTGCAGCATATTGCAGCGACGCATTTGAAGGCTACGACTGATTAACAGTGATACGAGTCCCCTCGCTGCAACGGGCATTGCGAAGTTCTGCAGTTTCCGGCGTCATCAATGCTTCACCGGAGAAACATCTTATGGGTTGTCGCAACTGCAATGCAAATGGATCGACTACAAAAAAATACATCCTATAACCCAAAACCACAGGGACAGGGCTTCAGTGGCTACTTCTCAACTGCCATTCTCGCCGATTCAGCCGCCGACCAAACGATTCTCGCCATTGGATGTCAGGTGGAGATGACGATGCTCCTTTGGACGATCCAGCAATTTTAAGCGTTGGATAGAGGCTACTGGCACTACAGAAGGAGACCACTTGTGTCACAACAGCATGGTTTGTCAGGATGATCCAATCCTCAAATGGTGGTTTCTCAAGTCATACGGGACCCCAAATCATGATTCATATTCACGCAGTAACAAACGATAATAAACAAACATTTTGAAAATTATTTTAGGTACTGTGCCCCCAGCTATTAAGAAACAGCCTCGAATGGCCAGAAAAAAACGAATTGATCTTCACCCCATCCCGGCCAAGCCGTGTTGTGTCGACGCGCGGCGGCGCATGGTGGCTCAGCAGCGAATGGCAGCTGCGGCTTCCGTGACGAAGGTTGTTGGTGGTGAATCGGCTCTCATGAGTGGGTCAATACTGGTTGATTGAGGGTGAATATGGTGAATAATATCCTTGATTATGCTTAGCAATTGGATGTTAGCAATGATGATTGGTTATGATTAATACTGATGGATTGCGATCTGTAATGATTGAGTTTGATTAATACTGGCTGGCTGTGGACAATGGCGACAATGGTGGCTATTAATAGCGGCAAATGGTGGGTGACGTTTCGCCGGCTAACAATGGTGGCCTGCTTGAACAAGGCCTCTGAAAATTGTTTGTGGTGGTTAAACGACATGACTCCGTAATCATTTCACATGGTTCATTTGTGGATCATCATGGTCATAATATTGTTGACAATGATCATTGCTGGTTGGTGGTTGAACCACCCCTGTCAAAAACCGACCGTCTCAAAAGGCCGCAGGAACCCCCCCGCCAGTGGCTGGTGATAGTGGCTAATAGGATTGGCCATTGTGTTTGAAAAGGCTTGCCGACTGTGAAACCAAATGGTGGGCACAGGTGATGCTGAATCATACTTCCTGAGGTCATATGGGCTAATCGTTGAAAGTTCCAAGTTGTAATGCTGATATTGACTCAAGCTGAAAACTCTTAATGCTGATTAGAAATAACTGCCAAGTCATTACGAATGGATCATCATGCTTGATGATGAATTGTACACATTGATGTAATGCAATTTGCAACTTGACACTGTGGTAATCCCAACCTCAAGCTATCTCATAGGCAACAACCCTGCAATGGAAAAAACACATCTTTCAGGGGGGTCATCCGTCACCACCCCTGCTCTTCACATCCCGAAGCTTTGAACTGTGGAGTTTGATGGTTTAGTTTGGCCTTATCCCACAAACAGGCGGATGCTACGACGAATTGGTCGGGTCAACCATGCTTGCAGCAAGACAAATCATATCAAATCATTCAAATCTCCTCCGATGCTCATTCGGCTGGAAAATCATCGTGGTGAGGAAATTCCAGGAAATCAGGCGGTACAATTGCGGGGGATTTTCCACGCAACCATTTTACAAACTATCAACGGCAAACAGTTGTATTAGCCCCCCCCGGCATTGTCACCGAGCCATTCTTTATGAGCGGATGGTCGGCAGGGCAGGATTGGAAAACCCTCGCAAAAGCTGAAATTGCTGGTTCTCAATTAAGTCATGTTCATCGTGCCAAGAAGGAATGAATTATAAGAAATGCAGGGAACACTTTGCTTTTCATGAAATCAATAGTGATTGTTTTTTATTAGCCCCGACTACATGAACCAACAAATTTTAACTAACTATGTATTGATGGTTAAGCACCAGCAGTTTAAGCGGTGTATCAACCATGGTCGATGAAATACTCACGAAGGTCAACCACCACAAAATACTCCTAAAGATCAACCCCAAATGGTAAATTTAGACACCCGAAGTGGTAAAAGTCGAGCCGCCAAATGGTGAGAATAGAACCCCCCAATTCAAAATAGCAATGTAAACCGGAACTGGGTGAGGTCATCAAAACTACAGCCCCTAAACGGTAAAGAAACTCCACCGGCCAGGAACCTAGATAGCAATCCAGCGCGCTGTTGCCCGGTCACCATGCACTCGCAACACGATGCATGCGTCGCGTCCAAGGGGGGTGTCTGCAGGACAATTCGAGGAATGTTTGACCGCTTGCATGTGCAGGAGGGGTTATAACCATGGTTATTAGCCCCGTAAAGTAGTTGATTTAACTACTAAAACCATGGGAATTGGGACCACTCACAAGCCGTCAGGTTGCACATCCAAGCACGTTTGAAAATACATTTCATAGGTTAGTAGCGATGATTAAAATGAGGGTTTAAAACAAATACATTCCTGATATTGATTTTTCTGTATCGAGAATAGTTTACAATGTTCATCATTATCATTGAATAGTATCATTCTATGTCATTGTTCAACTAATAACCAAGATCACTATGAATATTGACCGTTAATTGTTGATGCTCAAGTCTTTTCAATTACCCATGGTGGCCCTGAAGAACACTTGGTCGATTGCTTCTCATTAAGCATTAGTCAGTACCTTCCTGCGCATCGGTTTTCATCAATGCATGAACATATTTTGTGTTTGTCAGCCATTGCTGTTTTCATCGATCATCGATATTCTACAGTCTATTAGAAAAGACATCTACATATATAACTGGTTGGTGGTTTCAACCCCTTTTCCATTTCAAGCCAGCTGAGATTCGCAGCCTGGGAAAGCAGGACAGCGGCAGACTAGCTCGATTAGGGCCCTTGGTGGCCCCTCCATGGCAAGACGAAGTGTTGCCCAACTAAGTGCCACAGGCCATTCGATCTCCGTGGCCAGCCCATGTTGAAACCCCTGTGTCTGCTGCACACAGCGGCAGGCTCTACATCCAAAAGAACCACTGGCCAATGACAGGCATCCGTGGCAAACCCCATGTCAAGATTGTAACCGGAGTTTGGGCGGAATGCTCCCCACACTTGCCGAGCCTGGAAGGACGTTTTGCTGTGGTCTTGCCGTCGGCGCATCAGGGTCAAAGACATGCAGCCAAGACTGTGAGGCAAACCCGTTGCGGCCAGAAAGCCGCTCCTCCAAATGAGAATCACAAAGCCCATCATGGTCAGAGTCTGGATTCTGAACCAGCAATGTGACAAAGCCCTTCGGCTTTGATTGCATGCACCCTGCCGCCGGCAAATTCACCATGTGTCATCAACAAAGGCAAGTCTGCAAGCCACTTGCAGCATCCTCATGGTAACAGGATCCTGGCCCAAAGCAGTGGACGATGACCACCAAAGTTGCGCCGTCAGCTTCTCCAACTTGCACCACCCTGCTGCTGCCAAACCCTCAGCATGCGACTCTTGAGGTGAGAGGTCACCACTTGCAATGCCGATAGCTCCTGAATGGCCCCGGCAGGCCGCGTGCCCAATTGAAGTTGTGCCGTTTGTGCAAAACTGATTGGATCACGCAAAGCTTCTCGCGTGCTTGGGCGAGCCTTGGCTTGGTGTGGATCACAGAAATGTGGCATCAGCAAATGGAGAGCAAGAAAGTGCATCAAGACGTTGGTCATCCACCCGGCTGCAGTCATGAGCATAGAAGTTCAAACTTCCATGGCTAGTCATCCGCCCCAAACGTTCGCCTCGCACCGCCGCACTAGCTGGTGAGAGTTTGGGCCCACGGCTGGTTTCAACCTTGTTTCCGATTCGCGCCAACTGGGGGTTCAATGGCTGATAAAGCAGCTCATTATTGGCAGCTAGCAGCGACTCAAGGCGGACAAACATAATGGGTGCGGTTGCCGAAGTTGCCCCTCATGCGAGCAATAGGCCAATAGGCGATAACCCGGGGAACATGTCATCGACCTTTCTCACAACTGGTCATGGACCCGCAACAAAACACAACTCTGCCACATTCTAAAAGAAGCACCGAGGGGAACCTCATTTCGACCACTGTTGACACACCCAAAAATCTGAAAAGAGCTTTGAGGAGGGAAAAGAACCCTACAGCAAGCTTCGCAAACGTGAGCTGGTCTGGCCGGGTGATTAAATGATACTTCCAACGGCGGTACTGGAACCCAAAGAGGCCTGTACGTATGACGCTGAAAAAGAGCCAACAATTGGTTTCAAACCCTATGACAAATAATGAAAGATCTTGGTCAACCAAACATTTGTTAACGATTACCAGGGAAAAAAAGCACTGTGAATCAAACCACCAGCCAGATCAACAACTACAGTAAGATGTATCACTGTATTTATCTATATTTATAGATCAACTGATCAACTGTTTTCATCTTTTACTCTACATCTACTTTAGATATCAACATTTAAGGTCTATCACAAGACACCTATGCTGGTACTTCCCAGCTCGAAGTGTCTACAGACCACCCTTGGGAACGGTCTCGGGTCTCGTCCGGTGAAGGGTTCATCACATCCACAGAAAGTCTCCCTCCTGCGTGCATCCAACGGACTCAGGACTCATCCTTACCAACATGCCATCGGGTTGAACCACCCCGTGGATGCAGAAATATTGATCAACCAACCATCTCAAATACAGCTAACAAACTCACATGGCAATGGAAAATCCATCATAAATGGATGAATTCCGAGCGTTTTCCTAACAAATGGTAGATTTTTTTCTGCTATGTTAGTTTACTAGAGGGTACAGCTGGGACACTCTTGAAATCTTTCAAACCACCAACTAGCGAAAATGATCAATATCGTCATTCTACAGCAACTGGCATCACCGCATAGCACAACAACATAGCCTATCGTTGCCAACATCATCGGGATGGAGAGGCTGAAAATAAGCTGCACCGGTACCCTGTTTTCACCAAGTACGGTCACCGTCCATAGGTTTTCCATTGAGCCTGCAGATCTTGTCCATCATTTGGCAGTGTCTATTTAGTTGCCTTTCGTCCCGTTGAAGAAAAGCCATCATCGGCATCAAAAGCAATCCACAGGCGATTTGTAGTGTTGCAACTGCATTGCACCAATAGCTCAAGTCTCAACACTGCAAAGCTCATTGTGGCACGCATAGCTCACAGCAACTTCAAAGGTGAAAAGTGGTAAAAATGGTGAAAGGACGCAGTCATCATACTACAAATTCAAGCCAGACTTCAATGATTTTTGAGTCCCCAAAGTTCAAACACAAAAAGATCCTCCGTATTGATCGCTCCCTTACCACGGAAAATTGCTGGGTGTCCGCAGCCACAACCACTTCTGGTGGGCATGTACAAGACAAGTAGACGGACAAACAAAGACAGAAATTGTCTTTAATACCTGGAACTATGGATAGATAGAACCATAGATAGAAACGCAGAAAGACAAACAGGTAGATAAAGAAAAATGAAAAACATCCAGCACACAAGATAGACAAATAACTGGACAAGGATGCATTTTACTGATAGGTGGATAGTGACATCGACAAATAGACAGTAATATCATACCGATAGAGAATCAAACATATAGAGAGATAGATAGATAGATAGATAGATAGATAGATAGATAGATAGATAGATAGATAGATAGATAGATCGATAGATAGATAGATAGATAGATCGATGGATAGATAGATAGATCGATAGATAGATAGATAGATAGATAGATAGACAGACAGATAGATAGATAGATAGATTAGACAGATAAATAGATAGATAGATTAGACAAATAAAAAGATAGATAGATAGATAGATAGGTAGATAGATAGATAGATAGATAGATAGGTAGATAGATAGATAGATAGACAGATAGATAGATAGATAGACAAATAGACAGGTGGATGGACAGATAGATGGATAGATAGATGGATACATAGATAGACAAATAGACAGATAGATAGAAAAATAAGATAGCTAGATGGATGGATAGATAGATAGCTAGATAGACAGACAGATAAATAGATGGATAGATAGATTATAGATAGATAAGCAGATAGACAAATAGCTAGATAGACTGATTGATTGATAGATATATGGATGGATAGATAGATAGATAAATAGATAGATAGATAGAAGACACAACCAAGCAACTCATTACTACTTAAAACACACAAGCTAACACACAAACAATACCAAGAAACAAACAAAAAAACAAACAAAAACAAACAACACACAAGCAAGCAAACACACAAAGTCACAGCAACCAAGCCCTTCGCAACCGCAAACCAACAAACCAAACACATGCGAACTTCGATGGAAACGTGCCCAGCAGTCAGCGCTCCTTTTGCAGCGGACCCAGCCTCGGTGAGTCGTCAAAGGAAGCCAGTGATGCTTGGCGAATGACAGGGTTGTCATGACTTGGTGGCTTATAGATCCCTTGCTAAAATATTTTTTTAGTGGTTCTATGGTAAATCAATCATATCCCAAAAACACTAAAAACCTAAGTTGGTGGGTATAAGCCATCCAAATGATGTTTGATGCTTTCTCTCTGGGAATCTCATCTGGCAATGGTAAATCACCGCTTTTCATACGGAGACCCGTGGAAATCAGCTACACCTGGTCGAGTTTCCATTGCCAGCTTAGTTTACCTGAGGGTGATGATGTTGAAATGATGGTGGATGACGGTTTATGATGGTGAATTGATGTTTAATAGCAACGGAACGATCGAATAAACATGAGTCAATGATCGGTTACCACTGGTTGATGGTTGGCTAATTGTGATAATTGCAGTTTCAATGCTTAGACAAACTCAGTATATCATATCAGTGATTGTTTGTGATGATTTGTGCTGGCTGATGATGGCAAACAATGGCTAGTGATGGTTGATTGTAGGATATTCTACAAGATAATAGCCAACACAATATGGAGCGTGATGCTGAATAACGGTTCATACCGTTTTCATACCCGTTGATGGTGGTAAATATTAATGCTTGGTGTTGGTGAATGATGGCTCCTAAAGCTGAACTATGGTTGACAATGGTCAGTGACTATGGTTAATGGTGAAATCGTTAGCCATGTTGACGTGAGTAACTAAGGATGAATGCGGACAACCATCAACACCTCTGTGCGGGTCTGGTTCAACACACCGGAAATGTTGAGTTGCTGTAGATATCATCAACCATTGATTGTTTACCCTAGTGTGTTGGTGCTTCACAGTCACAACCACAACCCCAGTATATAGTAAAATCATTAAGCTACCATCTCTTATTTACACAAACAACCAAAAAAGAACCCCAGCATGAACCATTGCCAGTTCCAGAAGTCATCAGCCAGTAATAAACCCATCCCTAGATTGACCATAAATAGCTCGTGATTTACCATCATACGGGCTACTTATGAGTGTGGATCTACCATGAATGGCAAACCTACCAACAAATGTGATCAACCATTACCAGCGCCATCCAGAACCGTTGTTTTTTCACCACGACCGACATCTGTTTCCTCACCGCGGGTGATCCATGTCTGAAGTTGTGTTGCCGCAGCGTAACTACGCATCGATGACCCGTGTGTCTGGTTGGTGGCTGTTTAGCCATTCATTGGTGAGAAGTGACCGAGAATCATTGCTGATTGGTGGTTACAAGCCATCCCAAGAACACTAGTCAATGAACCAACCAATCCAAAATAGAACAAGCATAAAACCACCAGCTGGACAATTTGACTACTAAAGACAACAAAGCCATGACTGTCATATAACAGTAGTATAACCAAAATGCGGAAACCGAATCTCATCAAACAACTCACCTTCGTTGGCTTCTACGCAGGATTATGCTATCCGGTGGAGTCTTCAGCGTAGGGTCCCCCGTTATAAGTTGGTTAAGTACCCTTTGACCTTTAGTTGTATCGACCATAACTGGTAGTTACCCCAGTTATAAACTAACTTAGCGAAGTAGGGGTCCCCTCCTTGCTGGTCTTTTACTGTATCAAACTCAGTTGTTGATCTGCATCTTGTGCACTTCCTGAATCCTTCAATGCTAGGAAATACACCGATCCAACCAAAGTGTACCTATATGTACCTGTAATCGTGTTCTGATGTGGGGGTTCCGGGGACCCCCAGTTATCATCCAATCTGAACCGTGTATAGCAATTGATCATCCATAGCTTCGGTGAAACCACCAGGGTGCTCAAATCATATTCCATGATTGTTGATGAGTGATATCATGAATCAACCGTTATCATCCTTGATCATCATGATCATCATTGGAATAGAAGCCCTACTGGCTGATGGCAGCAACTATGCACCCTTTCCCAGCTGTGGGTCACCTCCTTGGGTCAAAGCTTTCTCCATGCCTTGGCGACCCATCAACTGACCCAACGGTGCAGCACCGTCCCCCTGCGTACCCAGCAACCCGGGTGGTTGCTTCATTGCCACATCGGCATCCAACAGAAATGCCACCTGATCCCGGAGTGGATGACCGAGCCGAAGGGATCACATGGAAAAACACAACGGGATAGTGGTGAAACACGGTCAAATGATGGTGAAATGATGATGAAAAGATAATGCAATGATAGTGAAATGATGGTGAAATGATGAGGAAATGATGAACATGATGATGAAATGTAATGTAGTGGTGAAAATTGGGAAATGTGGTGAAACAGTTTCATCTCAATATCTTTGCTTCACGCTCGACTCTGGGCCTCTCAAATTCCTGCCCAAAGCCGAGCCTTTCACTGGGGGCTGAAGCCTAAAACATATTCACTGCTAGTTGGGGGTTTCAACCCCGATGAAAAAAATATGACTGTAGTCAACCGACCAACCATTTGGGAATACTAGGGAAACAAAAAATATGAAAACCACCAACCAGGCTGCTGTGTTTTAGTAACGACTAGATCCTCCATTGCACTGCCTCATAATGGGTAGGAACTCAGGAATTGGAGAAAACACATTCAATATTGCCTCAAAAGAAGGATTGCAGTGGTTAATGATGTCAAAAGTAATGGTCAATACTTCTGGAGGCACAAATTCCATGTTACTGCACGAGGTGGTGAAAGAACGACAAAGGGCCTGCGAACGATTTTTCGAAGTAAACTTGTTGGATTGTTCTTGTGGATCAAATTTCAGTTGAGAATGATGAACCTAGTGGTTACCCAGTTACCCAGTTCGTCCATGGATCCAGCATGTCTAACAACAAGTTGATAGTGCTTGATGAGCAACATGAACAATGAATTGAATACTAGTCCGGTTGGTGGTTTCAACCAGTCTCAAGAGAATGAGTTCGGCAAGCACCCCAAACGGTGAATCAAACTAGGGGTACCCCCACGTCATCCAATATGTATCACTTACAACAACTATAAACCAACCATTTTTGGGGTCCCTTATTTTAGGAACCCCCCAAATACATTACTTCTTTCTTCCCTTGCTGCCAGGGGCTGTGCCAGCAAAGTGAAACAGTTTGAATCCTTGTGGCTGAGAGGATGGTGTACCATCCCAAACTTTAGGGAAGATGAACCTAAGCACATAACCCATGGCTGGCAGGAAAATCCCGCATTTCAATGGATGACTTCTCAGGTTTTCCCAACACAATGCTGCATTTTTGTTGCATTGCGATGTGAGTTCACCGGTATACCAAGCATCACCCAAGTGAACTAGCCCCAGCCAAAAGTTGGTTGCCAACTATCTTTTTCGTACACCAATAGTACACCAACTATGTAGTTCACCCCTCTCTAGGGTGGCTTGACACCAATATATACACCAATCGTACAATTCACCCCTCTCTAGAGGTTCACCAACTCTCTCTTTAGTTCACCCCTCTCTTTGGTTCACGAACTAAGAACCAATAGTGGCTTGAACCTCTGGCTATGGGTCAAAACCCCATACCCCTGGTTCCCCATCATCAACCAGGCTGTTTTCCTTATTATTGCTGGTTATTATCCCCCATTAGTTGGTTGGTTAACTGCTTGACCCATAGTCCTCTAGGTTCTTAGTACACCAACCTCGTCCATCCTCGTCCCAGGTCGTGGTTCAACTTTGGCGGCTCAGTAGCGGCCCAGCCTTGGCCGGTGGTCCACGAGCCGCGTGTCCACTGCCCGAGCTCTGCGACACCTGAGCGCCCAGCGAGCAAGCCGTGGAGAGGACGGGAGATGGGCAGGGCAGGGCGGGGAAGTCGTGGAGAATTCTGATTAAGCCTTGGGCATGGTATAAATGATAAGCATGGTAATAGTTGATAAGTAGGTGATAAGCATGGTAATGTTACTAATTAGTACTTAATCATTTAATCCTTAATCATTAGTATTAATGCTGATAACCAAATGATTAAGTACTAGTAGTTGACTACTGATTCATCAGTAGTTGATAAACTATTGATGATTTTCAGATTAAGTGTTGGTATATAGTTAAGGTCAACTAATAGTGTTTAACCACTCTTAATGTGAGTAGAATATAACAGGAATGAAGTAATAGTACAGCCATTCAAGTCTGATTGGTCAACTAACTCAAGAATTGAATGGTTAGCCATTTCCCAATTCTTGAGTTAAAGTATTGACATAAACATTCCTAATAGCATTGTTTCCCAATCAAGCACTGACCATTCATTGACTGATTTAAGCAGGCCTTGTGAGTATTTCTGGGTCAATGTTTGACGCTGCTTGGTGACCCACAACTGTGCTGAAATAACTAGATGTCCAGCAATTGGATTGTTCACACTATTTCACATTACCAGAAATGATAGTGTTATAAATGATGAGTTGACCATTCTATGTTTGATTTTACCATTCTATTCATTCTATGAATGTAAATGACCCTTATGATGATAATTGATTGATTAACTTTTGATGGCCATTATGCTTACTACCTCGGGCACAGTTTTGAGCACTTTGATGTGGGTTGAACCACCATGTGAATAGGAAAAAGCACATCAAACGAATCAATAGAGGATCATATGGCAGTGGGTCAAAACCCTGTACCCCTGGTTCCCCTACTATTAACCATTGCTTTCCCTATGAAATTGTTGGTGATTCTCCGCCATCAGTTGGTTGGTGAACTGCTTGACCCAGCTCGCCGTATGGGATCATCATGAAACTGGTTAGCCGAGTGGACATGTGGCAACAACCCCCTTGCAGCTTAGTGTAGCTCTTGAGCAATCAATGACGCCTTCAGGGGACCGCTCCACCAACTCCTATTTGGAGGCACACCATGCAAACCAATCAGATGCCACACATGCGGTGGAACCACCACCGATTTGGAGGACGGTTCAAAGATGCCAGCCTACAAGCAGAGGCAATAAGCGATATGAAGGGCATATGATGCAAGAAAAAGCTAGATGGATAATTATGGTATGTCAAATCCTGCCCATTGCGGGGTCCCCGTCGACCTGTCAATTTCCAAACCATGTGAAAAATAGCTGGACTGACATTGGTAGCTAAACCATCATTAGTAGTTACTGTACCAGTTGATCTTTGGGTTATGTAAGACTAGCAAACAATGGGTAGTGAAAATCTGGGACCAATTTGAGCCTCAAAAAATGCCGGGTGGGATTCAGCCCAATGGTGGCACTGCTTTCAGCTGATAATGCTTCTCCTAAGCATACTAAATGGTCAATCCCAAGAAGTACATAACAAAATGTACAAAATGTACAGAATGTTGATTAGGGTGAATCCGTGGGTTCAGTGAGAATACAAATGTCGTACAACAAATGTTAGGAAGTGTTTGGTATCCTAAGGCTTACTTGGTGGCTCACGGTGGAAAATCTCACACGTGATATTCCTGCCATGTGCTGAACACTGGATGAAGTTGAGGGATATTGATGATCTGCCCAAGGTATTCCTATGATATGCCACCCCGACCAGCAACACCAAGCAACAAATTAGCAAACCGGTGTAAACAGCAAGAATTGCCTGAACCAAAACCGCGTGAATGCATGTTTTATGCGTACAGCGTAACAATAAGACCCGGCTGTTAATATCATTTCATCAGATTACTTGTTTCTGGTACCTAATTATGGATGTTGCTGAAAATAAGGGGCCCCCAAATCATCCAACTTGAATCAGTAGTAATAAACCATCCATTTCTTGGGGTCCCCTATGGCTTAAGAACCCCCCTATTTTCTTGCTGATAATATGTGCTGAGACAAGACCCCTCCACATGCCCGCAGCTGGCGTGTTGAACTTATACCTGCTCTCCGCTGACCTGCCCCATGGGGATCTCAAACTCGGGTACCCCAACATGGATGATGATTTTCCTGGTTGGTGGTGCTCACCACCCCCATAAAAAATATTCGCGCAAGTCAACTAACCAATGGTTAATAATTACGTTTGGGAAAATAAAACATGTTTGAATCCACCAACCAGTATTACTATACATGTTTAATTTGTTTAAGAAACTGGATGATTTGGGGGTACCCCTATTTTG
Source organism: Symbiodinium kawagutii (assembly GCA_009767595.1). NCBI lineage: Eukaryota > Dinophyceae > Suessiales > Symbiodiniaceae > Symbiodinium > Symbiodinium kawagutii. Next base: position 441,643 of record VSDK01022257.1, on the reverse strand, counting down.
AAAAACCCACCATATCCATACTTCTGAATAGGAGTTGGTCACGTGAACATATCAAGGAAAATAGTGTATTTACCGTCATTATGGGGATTCTTGGTATTTTCTGTAAATCTGCTTGTTGAACACTAAATTGCAATTGCTGCTCTTGATTGATGATTGATGACCTACTATGATTTAGTATTGACCATTCTTCACCAGCATAATCGTCGCGAACCCCTAGCATACTCAATGGACAGAGTGACACCAACAATTTCTGAACTTCGGTTATACCTAGCGTAACTGCCAAATATCGCAGATATGGGTCTTTCTCAAAATAGGGGACCCCCGAAATCATCCAATACAAATCATTTATACAAATAAACCAACCATTTTATAGGCAAACCAATTCTTTCTAGGGTCCCCCTTGGCTTAAGAAGCCCCACATGCCTTAAGAAGCCCCCATGGCTTGAGCAACCCCCATATAGCTAGCAGATGTCACTCCACCGGACAGCGGCGAATCTCAACCAGCGGCCATCGCCCAGGCACCGGAGATGGAGGATCCGATGCCGGCGCCGGCGCTGGCGCCTTGGTGTCGTGAAATCCTGGGGACTCGTGGACTCGACGGATGGATGGACTGGATCTGCGTTGTTGGATGGTTCAGCAGATGATTTTTTGTCAATGTTAATCCAGGATGAAGCTAAACCCTAGGTGGATTAATTGGAGGGGTTACCATTTCGATGGAAAACCAGTAGGCTTTTAGATATACCTCCTATTCATCAACCAGGGGTTGGATGGATCATTGTTGAATGGTTCATCAAATCATGCTTAGAACTGATCTGCATTGTTGCATGGTTCGCTTGTGCATCATTGATGGCTGATGATGCTTCATGAGCTGATTTATAGTGGTTCATCATGGATAATAAATGGTAAGTAGAAGGTACTGTTCATTGATGAACAATTGATGAAAGATTTGTTGGCTGATGATTCGTTAATTAATAAATAAGTATGTTCGATGATCAATAACAAGGGGATATACAAACTGATTGTTGTGAATTCAAAAGAAATCCAGCTGTCAATCCATGTCTAAGAAATGGCTAAATAGTGGTTAATGAGAATGATCAACAAAAGTGAATATCATGAATGAATATGATAACGGTATATCCAGCTATTAGCAAGCCACCATCAGCTAAACCATAGGTGGCTTTTGGACGTTGCAACAAATACAAGCTGGTTATATTCATTCAAAGTGGATTATGGGTATGATAGGCATACGGGGATGGGTACTAGCCAGCTATCCCAAAAAAGGGTAGGTTAACATCCCGAGTAGTTTGGTCATTGGTGAGATGTGAACAGCCAAGGGCACAAGGGAGTTGACCATGAGCCATATGTTCAACAAGAGGCATCGTACATGCTGCAAACAAAACAAACGGTAGAAATTCCTAATGAGGGTTGGTTCCAACAAAGGCTTAGGAAGAGATATTCCGATTTAGATCATAATCAAGAACGAGACACAACTAGATTCAGAGACACCAGATCCAAAGCACTCTCTGGGCGGCCTTCAATCTAAGAGGACGCTGGATGGAAGTTCCACCATAACGCTATACTGAATGACTTGAAATTGTACGCTGGTCACTATGACGCTTGGTATTTTCGCCATGGGTGCCATGGTCTCTCCATCAGCAAAGAACCAGGTGGTTTGGGTTTCGACGCGCTGAGGTAACCAGACATCAATCTTAGAGGTCAGCCAAACATCTTCTTGTTGGTGGTTTCAACCCCAATAGTTAACCAGTGGTCAAGAATGGTTGATAATGACTAATATAATGATTGTAATTAATGGTTGATACTAGACTGGTTGGTGGCTTCAACCCCTATTAAAAATATTTGTCAACCAACCATTTGTTAGTAATTAATTGGGAAAATAGAACATGTTGAAAACCACCAGCCAAACATCTTAGAGTTTCCCTTTCATGCCAGGGCTGATGATGGTCAATGGACGCCAACAACCAGCAGTTGCGGTTGGTTTTCCCTTGTCGACCATGACACCACTGCTCAACCAGCAGTTTCTGGTATTTTCATATCTTCACCACTGATGGAGTATGATAAGTTGCACCACTGAAACATCACGACTGCTAGATAACATCTGGTCCTTCTTTAATTGCTGGAAAACAATACGACACCAGTAATTATACAACATCATGGTCAACTATCATGATCAACCATCAGGTGGTTTCTCAAAATAGGGATACCCCCAAATCATCCTTTAAGAGTCATTATAGTAATAAACCATCCATTTGTGGGGCACCCTCATTTTCAGAAACCACCATCATGACACCACTGATCATGATCAACCAGCAGTTCTCTTGACTGCCAGCAATGTAATCTGCCACCGGCCCGCACAAGTGCTGCGAGGACCCGGAAATCCGGTCCTACCCAAAAGCCGTTCCAGTGAGGCTTCCATTCCTGGGGTGGTGGATGATCGGTGCGAGGCTTGGGGGGTGCAGGATACATGTCTCTCTATAGAAATGGTGGTTTCTTCAAATGAGATACCCCCAAAATGCATGGTTTATTGCTATAAATGGTTAATATTGGATGATCAAACAGATCATTTCCAACTATAAATGGTTTTATTTGCTTACGCCAAAATCATCCTTTATTATCAAAACATTTGCAGCACCAAGCATTTGAACTTAAATATAGGAATAAGTTACGTTAAGATCATGAACCGACTATGCTCAATGATATGTGTATCCATGTTTTCTTCCTATGCGGTTTATCTTGTAAATTTGCAAGTATCATCATGTCCAAGTATAATCAGTTTATATGAATGTGATAAAAATGATCTTGAACAAATTCATATCAAATAATTGCCATTCATTGACATTCATCATTGACACTGAGATGAAATCTTAAAAAAATCACATTTAAAAAAAGACAACATCACATGGGTGTTTCTCAAGCCATAGGGGTACCCCCAGTTATCATTCATTATAAACCATTTATAGTGATAAACCAACCATTTTTTTGGGTCCCCTATTTTGAGAAACCATCACATAAATCATTGCCATTCATTGACATTCATCAACACCAAGGTACCAGATCCATAGATCAAGAGCACTTCGCCCACCAATGCAGATCCAAGGGACGAACTGAGTCCAGGCTCCCTGGCAGAGGCCTAGCGCATCGTGGCCCACCGAGGTCACAAGTGGTGATGCCAAGGCAACTGTTAAGATGACCAATCGACGTCATTATATGGTAATGTATGGTAGGCATAGTATAAATCAACTCGATGGTATATCTACATGATGTATCTCAGAGTCTTGTGTCAACTGTTGATTTAATCATGCAGCTGAAATAAAAGCAGATGTAATCTGTCTTAAGGTGCAGATTTGCTGTTAAGCACCGACTGTTGAGATGGAGAGTAACTTGACCAAGTGTTGAACATCGGTAGTTGATGCTCATCTATCATTAGGGATTAAATGTGCTCAACCGTTGGTAATTTGACTGTTATGGAAACGTCAATCATTGCACTGACTATGACACTTGATGTTCATTGATCTCTCTTAGGCAATCAACAAAGACCTGAAACACAATCCTGTGGCTTAGTTGATTTCAATTGACGTCATTGATTCCCTTAAACATGTGGCTATGGGTCAATAGTAACCATCCATTTGTAGGGAAAATGACCAACAATAATAAGGAAAGCCATGGTTAATGATGGGGGAACCAGGGGTACAGGGTTTTGACCCATAGCCATGTGTTGGTGAGTTGGTTCTTCTTGCATCGTGGTTGTGATTGGCAAGCCAAATGCTCGTGGGTGTGCAGCAAACTAACTTCTCTGGCAGTAAGTCAGTCATCTTTGTAGGGCAATGGTGATCCTAGGGCATCGTAAGCAATGATTCAGAACGATCAATCCGTTGTAAATGTGTCACTTGACCGTGTATGCACCATGAAACTAATCATGGTGATTTGTGTCACTGGTCACAGACTCATAATATCACTAATAACTCACCAATAATGGATGATGATGATGATGGTAATTTTTGCCGCTTATAACGAATCATTCCTCCATTCCAGGAGGCTTTGCAGCAGTCACCCGGTGACAAAGGTAGCAAGCTGACACCCCCAGGGGGAAACTGCTCGCAAGACTTGGTCAAACCGCTGTCCTGCTTGAGATGTTGTTTGACGTTTCCTTGACCAGGTCTTATGCTTAGATGTCGCGCAGGTGTTTCAGGGGGTAGCCTGTTTCTCTGCTGTGGAGTTTACAGCTCATACCTAGTCTTACAAGAGTCTCTTTACTTGGTTTTCCTTTTGGCCTGTTACTTAGGTATACACTGTTCACCTTCTTGTTTACCTTGGTGAACATGAATGCTGAGCAGAAAATGTCGCACAAAGCTGGACAAGGTGGACCTGTAGGAATCCCTTCAGTGGCCTGCCATCAACCACTCTGAATCGCAACCAATTGGATCCACATCAATTGTTGAACAGCGATGAACCATAGTTGATCATCAACCATCAAGATTCATTAAGAATAGTATTAATCAATGATTAAATTGCCGATGATTCATTAAGATAAATGATCAATGAACCGTAGTTGATCAATTGATGATTCAGATAATTAATGAACCATAGTTCCTTAATTAACCATGGGACTATTAACCATAGTTAGCCATAGTTGATCAATGATTGAATGGCCATCACGGTCCAAGATAACGTCAATACCTGGATGCCGTTGCCGTGGACCCCGCTGCCTGGTGGCAACTTCAAACCCGGAGGTGCTGGCTGTTCACTCCTGTGCCTCAGCCGGCCCCAGGTTGGCACGGAACGGGCGAACGGGCAACGACTGGCGGCCCTGAAGCAAAGGCTGTCCAGCAAAACGTCCCACTGAAGATAGATCAAGTGGAAGATAGCCAGGTAGAATTAGATCGATCTCTCTAAAGATCGATAGATAGCTCCTAGATAGATAGCTAGATAGATAGCTGGATAGATAGCTAGATAGCTATCTCAATAGATAATTAGATCGATAGATGGATAAATAGATTGATAGATTGATAGATTGATAGATAGATAGATAAATAGATAGATAGATAGATAGTTGGATATAGATAGACAAATAATGATAGGTACTGATAGATCATGATAGATTTACCCTGACTGTGCCCAGTGGCAAAGCGAGGTCCGGCACCGAGACGGGAATGCTCTGGGGCTCCATTGGTCGTTCCATCTCCTTGGTCGCCATGGTGAAGCATTGGTGATGAAACGAGAAGTGGATGCTGTGGATTGCTATGGTATATAGTATATGATGTATATGATGTGTATGATCTATATCATGTATATGATGTATATGGTTCATAGTGTGGTCATATGCAAATGCTAATCTATGATAATGGTTTTATGAGTCGTGGTAATGATATATGGTGGAATCTATGATACTATGGTGGTATATAGTCTAAGTTGGATAGTTACGGTACTCAATTCTATGTTATAATGTTATATGGCTTTAATTTAATGGTTACAGCACTCAATTCTATGGTATATGGTTTAAGTTGGATGATTGCAGTAGTTGATCCTATGGTATATGGTTTAAGTTGGATGATTTGTTGTAGTTGATCTTATGGTATACTGTTTAAGTTTGATGGTTGTTTGTTCATGGTTCGACCGTGCTTATGTGGATGTGTGTCGTGATGAAATTCATTAAATTGCTACTTAATAATGCTTAAGTGATGGTCAGGTACTGGCTGAGGGTGGTTGATTAATGGTTAGTTAATAGATCATGCATGGTTGGCAATTGGGGATAATAAGCACAACAATGGGGAACCTAATGAATAGTTCTGGTAAATGGGAGATCCAGCTGTCAATAATGGCAAAGTCATTCAAGGGATAATCATCATCGATCATGTGATGTTTTCAAACATTTGATGGCTATCAGTATACCAGTGAATGACTGTTCAAGTTTGGCAAAATGGCCGAAGTATTTCCAATTTATGGATAAGGCCCTGCCATTAGAGTTGACAGCAAATCAAAACATGTTGACAAAAGTGAATCAAGTAACCCTGCAACACTACCGACTTTCTGCTATTGGCATCAATCACAGTACTTGAATCCATCACTAGTATTGTCCACCATCGATGAAGCAAGATTCATCATTCTGAACTGCTACCAACCATAGCGAACTAGAAGAAAAAATAGAAAAGATTACAGCGTGCCAATCGTGCAAAGGCAGGCATGAATCCATGATCTAGAATCACGACAACTAATCACCACCATATGGGGGTTTCTTAAGTCATAGGGGTACCCCCAGTAATAGTGGTTTATAGTAATGAGCCAACCATAACTTTGGGTTTCCCAATTTTAAGAAGGACCCATATTGTTGGTGGCGTTCAAAAAATGCAACAAACGTACTGATTTCCAATTAGCATTCATGCATCTCTATTGATGTAGCAGTGGGTCAATACATACTTCTACCCCTGGTGAAGATCCTATAACTGACCAACTAGTCTTATTGTCGGAATGTTTGCCTACAAGGTGGGCCCCCCAAGCACTGAACCAAGTTGCTCTGCAACCAACTTAACTAGGGTGATTCCTACATATTCCTACCAGTTTTGGGGGTTGAACTACCCCTACAAACATAAGTGCTAGGGGCCCACCGAAGGTACCCATAGCTGCTGGCTGGGCCGTGCCCAGCCTGTTGCGGCGCTGCTGGCGGCGCTGGAGCTTCGAGTTCCGATCGAACCTGGACAGGCGGCGACCGCCGTCATACCTTCGGTGGGCCCCCAAGCAGTTCTAAGTAGGGGTAGCTCAACCCCTATAACTGGTAGGAATCACCTTAGTTAGATTAGTTATTTATAAACCAACTAACCGTTCAGTGGTTGGGGGCCCACGTGTTGTAGGAGTTGTTCGCAGGAAGAAAGACCAATGATTCGGGCTGATAGGGGTGAATAGGCTGGTTATAGTGGTGAATAATCAAGCTGGTTAAAAGCTGAGGTTCATAGTGGTTTATAATGATTAATATTGGTGAATAGTGGTTTATCCTGGTCGATGTTGGTTTATAAGTTAAATTGATGTTGAATAATGATGCATCAATGACGAAAATTACCAGAATGATGGTGAGTAAGCTGGCTATAAGCTGGTGAATATTGATTAATTTTCCCATCAATGATGCTCAATAATGGTAAATTGATGGTGAATAATTAAGCTGGTTAGTGACGGCTAATGATGGTTGATCATGGTGAAGCATGGCCCATGATTGTGAATCATCGTTGGAAATAGTGCGACCGATGGTTCATGAGGGCAAATCATATCATACCTGCTGATGGTGGCTAATAGCAAATGATTGAGCGAATTATGCGGGACTCATCTTGTTTGATTTTGGCGCTGATAATGACGAATCATAATGAGCCCTGGGTTCAAATGAGCTGGTTATTACGAATCATACGACGAATCATAATGAGCTGGTAATGTTATACCATACGTTTTATACATTAATTCATATCAATTCATTGTGGAACATGGCCTGGTATCTGCGTGGTTCATCGATGATTGAAACATTGATACATACGTCCTGGGCTCAACACTGCGCTGCAACAAACGCAGCAGAGGTGGGAACTTCATCGGCCAGCTGACCGCCATGAAATGAGTTACCCAGGCGGCCCTAGTGTTTTCCAGCACCAGTTGTTTAGAAACTGATAAGGCTGGTGACTTGCGGCCTCGGTTGCTCCCATCATTCCCAGAAATGGAAGCTATGGATGGAAAAAATTGAACATTCACGTTGGAAACCTTGTTGATCTTACAATTGGAATAAGCCAAGTACAAGTTCGATCCTTTGTAGAGATGACGGGAAAAATATGGAAAATCAACGTTGCAAACCATGCTAATTGATGTTTATATCATGATGTTCCCTAGATTTGTTGGTGATTTGTCACCAGCGATTATCAGATCTACACCAGCCTGGCAGTTACCCGGTAACGGAGCTGTTCGTGGCTTCAGAGCATCACTTGCTGGATCGATTTTGGCTTGTTATCCCATCTCTGTTGGTGAGAAAACAGCACCTCCACCATTGATTTTTCTTCGATAGTCGATATCCCCCTCCCAAGATAGAAGCAACAAATTAACGTCCAACTAATACTGAGAACTGGCCACACCCTCCAATCAACTCACGGACAATTGTCCGGTTGCTTTTGGAACATCTGGCGTTGGTATCATCCCAGGACTTGCTATTGCTCAGTATCCTGGCGGTTTGAAGAAAACCTACCAAGGAAACCGCCATCAAGCCTCATTGTGCATGATCAACCATCATATATTGTACATGATATCATATGGTGATGGATATTAACTCGGTGGCTTTTAACTCCCTTGCTAAAAGTCTAACGGCTTTTGTGGCTATATGGTAAATCAATCATATCTCAAAAAAGCTAAGTTCTTAGCTGTAATCCGTTCACTTAAGCATCAAATCATATTGTCAACCACCATACTGGACCATCAACCAATCATGAACTAGTGTACCACCATGATGTAGAGCATGATTGTTCTTATATCCTGGTTATCAGCGGCAACTTGTCATCTATATCATCCCCTGTAACCATGACCCAGCAACAAAGCATGGTTGAACTGCAAACGTCAGGAACCATGATGAGCCACTAAACATTGCTGATGATCATCCCTATTCCTGTTTCTGCTAATTATTGATCAACAACCATCATGCAACAAAAATCAATCATCACTATTGCTTGTTTTAACCCTCATTGAAGCAATAAAAGTTGCCGTGAGGAACCCAGTTTCTACATAATTGCTCACGACCCACCATCACAAATCATAGCCTCTGGGCAACCAATCTGGTTGCGTGGCAAATCCATCAGCGATAGTGCCGGGGTACCTATTCAAAATGATAGGATCTCTTTTTATGTTCCAGCTGAGTTTCCCAAAGGGTAAAGTGACCAGAGCCAGCCATCACTGCAAATCAGTATGTAATAGAACGTGTATTTACTACTGATTTGTGTAGCACTTGTTGAACCACTGAATAATGAATAGTGTGGCAAACAAGTTGCTAGAACCAGTTCATGTGTGTTTAACCATTCAATTGTTTAGCAATGATTTAACTATTGACTCGCCATCACTTAACCATTGATTAATTAATCACTTAGTAACCATCACTCAAACATGGTCCGATCATAATTCAACCATCATCTAATGATCATTGCTAATTAAAAGTTATTTTACCATAGATTGACAGTCTAACCATCCTTCTGCGATCATTAATCGTAACATTTAAGATAGAACCATCATTCAACCACGTTTTCCGACCATTTCGCGATCCTTGAAACATGATTTAGCCATCCAACGACCATATATTACCCATCAAGTACATATGTTGCCATCATGTAACCATCCTTTGACCATGTCTCAACCATCATCTGACCAGCAGTTTGCCATGTATCGACCCTATACTCACTAAGCCTCACTACAAATCAATCTTTTAAGCATCACTTAACCATCAACTATTCATCATTTGACCATGTATCAATCCTCATTACTCATCATTACCAGCCAACATCAGCCAACCTCTCAAGCGCAAACCATCAACTCACCATGAATGATCATCCAAAACATCATGTGACCATGTCTCAAACCACAAAAATCATACAAAAACATCATTTTTTTAACACATGTCACCATCAACTGGTCATCCATTAGCTGGCTAATTGATGAAGCCATCTACCAGCATGTGAGATTATAGGCTCACCATCAACTAGCCATCCATTCGCCATCTCATAACCATGATAATGGCTAAATTCAATGTACATCATGATTATTGATCGCTTAATCAACCATTAACCATCCATTCACCGTCCATTCAGCCAGAAAAATTACCATCAATTCACCGATTTCACCATCAACCTATCAACCCTTAGCATCTCTTGGCCATCTCACCAGGCTACTTGGATGTGAACCCCCACGGCTCGTAAGTGGTCACTAACCATGTTTTTTAGGGGTTAGTTCACCTAACCTATAAAGCGTAACTAACCATGCTTATAACCCCAGCTGCACTTATAAACCCTATAACCATGGTTTTTAGGGCTTAGTTCACCCCAGCTTAATCTCCCTCAGTATTGGTTGATTAAGTGCTTGACCCAGCTCGCCATCTCACCCACCTACCAACTATTATAACCCCTACTATTACCACTATAGTTGGTATATATATCACCTATTTTTAACCATTAACCATTAATATCAACCCCATCAACTCGACTCCTTCCCAGGCGTAAACGCCTTCCCGTGGCCTTGGGACCCACGGCGTTGCGTCCCAACGCAGCGCTGGGCTTCGGAGGACCTCTCTGGACGACCTCCGCGCTCCGCGGTGAGATCCGTGGTGCTTCACCGGTGCCACCAGTGGAAAGGGCTGAGATGTGATGGTTGAATGATGGTTGAATGATGGTTGAATGATGGTTGAATGATGGTTGAATGATGGTTGAATGATGGTTGAATGATGGTTGAATGATGGTTGAATGATGGTTGAATGATGGTTGTGGCATATAGTTAATGATGGGTATAGATTGGAGGCGAATAATGGGTGAATGATGGTTGAATGATGGTTGAATGATGGTTGAATGATGGTTGAATGATGGTTGAATGATGGTTGAATGATGGTTGAATGATGGTTGAATGATGGTTGAATGATGGTTGAATGATGGTTGAATGATGGTTGAATGATGGTTGAATGATGGTTGAATGATGGTTGAATGATGGTTGAATGATGGTTGAATGATGGTTGAATGATGGTTGAATGATGGTTGAATGATGGTTGAATGATGGTTGAATGATGGTTGAATGATGGTTGAATGATGGTTGAATGATGGTTGAATGATGGTTGAATGATGGTTGAATGATGGTTGAATGATGGTTGAATGATGGTTGAATGATGGTTGAATGATGGTTGAATGATGGTTGAATGATGGTTGAATGATGGTTGAATGATGGTTGAATGATGGTTGAATGATGGTTGAATGATGGTTGAATGATGGTTGAATGATGGTTGAATGATGGTTGAATGATGGTTGAATGATGGTTGAATGATGGTTGAATGATGGTTGAATGATGGTTGAATGATGGTTGAATGATGGTTGAATGATGGTTGAATGATGGTTGAATGATGGTTGAATGATGGTTGAATGATGGTTGAATGATGGTTGAATGATGGTTGAATGATGGTTGAATGATGGTTGAATGATGGTTGAATGATGGTTGAATGATGGTTGAATGATGGTTGAATGATGGTTGAATGATGGTTGAATGATGGTTGAATGATGGTTGAATGATGGTTGAATGATGGTTGAATGATGGTTGAATGATGGTTGAATGATGGTTGAATGATGGTTGAATGATGGTTGAATGATGGTTGAATGATGGTTGAATGATGGTTGAATGATGGTTGAATGATGGTTGAATGATGGTTGAATGATGGTTGAATGATGGTTGAATGATGGTTAAATGATGGTTGAATGATGGTTGAATGATGGTTGAATGATGGTTGAATGATGGTTGAATGATGGTTGAATGATGGTTGAATGATGGTTGAATGATGGTTGAATGATGTGTATGGCATATAGTTAATGATGGGTATAGATTGGAGGCGAATAATGGTTGAATGATGGTTTAATTAATGGTAAATGATGGTTGAATGATGGTTCAACGATGACTAAAAATGGCTAAATTTGGCCAAAAATGGTTGGTACTGGTTGGTACAGTGATGGTTCAATGATGGTTGGGAAGGCTTACATGATGCTAATGATTGATGATGGCTAAGGGTAAATGGTGCTGAAATATGGTGAAATCAGCTCTAAATTCTGGTTGAATGAGGGGGGGACATAGAACCAACGAATCAAACGTTGCATCTGAGTAGCTGTGTATTGTAACACATGTGACCATGATTTTGGTGGTTTATCAGGAAGGTGATGTGTGGTGAAAAATCACCACCTATGTGGGATATAAATCCCCGGCTATGGGTAGCAATGGCTTATTCATATGCATCTCCCATTAATATGGGTGTTTCTCAAAATAGTGGACCCCCCAAATCATCCATCAAAAATCATTATCAATAATAAACCAAGCGTTTTTGGGTAATTACCCCTACTTTGAGAAACCACCATATGGAGGTTGATCACGCCACGAGATCAATGAAAGGGAACATTCCTGGCGCAATTCATTGGGAAGTTCTTCACCCGGATGATCAGCAGCCAACGACCCATCCATACGGATGTGCCCCTGTGCCATTTAAAACACATCCAAATCTAAAAACAAAAATGCAAATAACTTTCTATGAGTACACAACATTACCAAGCACCAAGCATATACAGCGAAGATAGGAACATGCGTACACATGTAAACAAATAACATTTATCAGCATGCAAACACCAAACATGTCTGTTCTTTTTTCAGGAGTGGGGATCACGACCCCAAATACCCAGCAGCAGCTGTGAGAGTGTACAACATATAAGCAAAATGTTCAATACGAGGTACAGGGATATGTCCAAACAGAAATATGTCAATATGTGCTCTGATGATAGGTGCGATGTACATACACATGACACACACACACACCCCTACGTAATGAAATAAGTGTGTGTATATACATATTATATATACAACTATCTTACAAGAACAGATCTCCACATGTCTTTCATGACCTACCCTGTATAGCAACATCGTGAAACATCGCTATGCAAACCACCCTTCAGTTCCCTTCACATGGTCACCTGAGCACTGGCACCTTGAAGAGAGGTCGGTAGTTCATGGCACGCGTCGCCCATAAAGGGAACCTCGTAGCGTGCTGCCAGGCAGATCCAGGAAATTGTTGGAGGTGACAACGCCTCAAAAACCCGAAAGAAACGGTAGGTTCTTATCTCCCATAGCTGCGGCAACATGGACCCTATTGTTATTACCCTATTGTTGGTATAACAAGTGTACATTGCCCTATAGTATTGGTCATAGTTGGTTGTGCGTTGTTCTTTATCAAATGATTAACAAGTATATGATTCATGGTTGACTATCGGTATATTCAATCGTTGATTCATATCTGCTATAAAGGGATAGTTTAATGACTATACCGCTATACCTATTGATGACATAATCCTATTCTGGCTAATTACGCTGTAATCTAATCATTGCCCTCCCGAAAACCAAGATGGAAGCCAAACATCCATCCCGATTCTGTGCAAGATGTAAACACTAGACATGCTGGACTATGGGTTTTTCTCAGGATAGGGGGAACCCCAGTTATGGATGTGTTGATTATTTGAAATGACAAACGTTGGGTGAAACATGGGGGGCAATCCGCTTGGGCTTGATGAACCAGGCACAAGGATCCCTTGCTCAAAGTTTAAGTTTTAGTGGGTGGTAAATGAAAGCAATCAGTGGTTTATGTATAGTAAATTAGTGGTCTAACGGTTTGCTAGTGGTTTAGTGGTTTGCTAGTGTTTTGCTAGTGGTTGCTTAGTAGCTAATTAGTGGTTTACTGGTTCGTAAAAAACACTTAAAACCTAAGTTAGTGGCTGATTACGCCACTTAGTTGACCATAAACCATGGGTTAAGCATGCTTAGGCACTGGCAGAATGTAACCATGCCAGGCTGCCAAGGAACCATCCACGCAGAGTCCTCACCCAGTTCCCTTGACGTTCCAGCACTCGAACTCGATCACCTACCGTAGCGCTAAGGCTAGGCTAGAGGCTGAGGACATGAAATGGGTGGTTTTCTGGGGTTTCATCAGGGTTATTCGCCATCGGCGCTGCACTGCTTGCTGTGCACGCCGAGTGAAGCTGTCCCTTAAATATTTAAGGGTTCTTTGCATTAATAGTGGTGAATAAGAAAGGGACGATCACCAACACTGTATAGCAACTTGGCGGTTGGTTAATCCACCCAAAGCATAGTCGTTTTAATTCTATCTCCCATTGTGAAGCATTGGCTGTGCCAACAGTATGGTTGGTGGTTACAAGCCATCCAAAAATATCAGTCAATCAACCATTCCAAACATAGTGGAAAAATAAAAAATGCTTAGTAAAAGATGCTTAACAAAACCAACTGGCAAATGGTGTACCGTGGTTCAAAATCTTAACCCCATCATCAACCCATCATGTAACCATTTAACCACTACTTGACTATACATATATAAATATGGTTTTATACAATCTGTATATAATCATACCATGATATCATATACCATTATTCAACTATTATTCAACCATGATCAACCATCATTACTGACTATAAATATACCTATCCCGTCATTCAAACCTGAATCAAACAACATGCTTCACCTTTAAACAAGTATCCAAAGCCTACCTTGACCAAAAACCATCAAACACGGAGGTCAATGTGGTGGTTTCCCAAAATAGGGGTACCCCTAAATCATCCATTACTAGTCATTTATAGTAAAAAACCAACCATAACTTTGGGGGTCCCCTATGGCTTGAGAAACCACCCTTTAGCCATTATTCCCCGCAATTTCACCATTGATCAACCATCAGTATTGACTATACAGATTTACCTATATCATATCATCATTCAAACCTAAACAATTAACCATGGTTAACCATTCTTCACCACAATTCCACTATTGATCACCCCATCCTTCACTCACAGCCCTGTTCTTAGCCCCCGCAGCTTCGCACCGCGCTGCGCCGCTTGGCTCGCCTTGCGCCAAGCGCGGTCCGCCCTTGCTCCCGCAGTGCCGTGCCACGCAGCACAGCACCGCACCCGCACGGGCCTTGCGGGGACTGGCGAAGATCGAGGAGATGATGAGGATGGTGATTCAATGATGGTTAATGATGGTTAATGATGGTAAAGTAGTTAAATGATGATTTGGATGATGGTAATGAAATGATGGTTAATGATGGTAAATGATGGTTATATGATGGTGAATGATGGTTATATAATGATGGTAAATGATGGTTAATGATCAAAATGATGATAAAGTCGTTAAATGATGGTGAATGATGGTGATTTGGATGGTGATTCAATGATGGTTAACAATGGCTAAAGTGCTGGTTCAATGATGGTTAAATGATGATATAAAGTGATGCTTAAATGATGATTAATGATGCTTACAAATTGCTAAATGGGCTTTGTAAAGTGGCTAAATGGTTTTCGCCAAAGTGTTGTTCAAGGATGGGCCAAATGATGCTTACAATGCTTACAAGAGGCGATGGCCATGGTTGATGGTGGGGGTGAATGATGGTTTAAGATGATGGAAACGGATCCCATCTTGACTCAGCGCAATACACCATAAACAGCAGTTCTTGCTGAACCATAGGTTCAAAAAATCAATACTGGTTGAAAGTGGTCAAGGATTCATTTGCCATGTTTCACAATGTTGATTATCATGTTGGATCATCTCATGATGAAGCGAGATATGATAGCATGCCACCTACAACACTACCTGCTTGGTGGACAGCTAGTAATTTGTTCGATTTAGCTTTGATTCCTTTCCATGATGTAAGATGAGGAATGGCTGAGAACAGAGGCAAACACTGCACGACAAAAGCAACCTTGTGATGTTGCTGTATCTGTATTCCTTGCTGATCAAATGATCCTTGGTTTTTGTTGGCTGCACCAACCGTCAGATCGCAACCATTGCAGCGACACTGGTGCTCACGATATGGCTCCATAGACAGTACTGACAAGTGGTGCTACGGCAGCCATGCAAAAAAAGAATTACTCGATGGCTTGACTGGTTGGTGGATTCAATGGTATGAAAAATATGCTTGTCGACCAACTATCCCTCAATATCAGAGAAAATAAACATATGTGAATCAAACCACCAACCAGTAGTTGTTTAAACACTATCGTTGCTTGTTATCTCCTATCACTAGCCAGTATTAACCATGGTTCAAACCAGCTTTACATTTTCCAGAGCCGTCATTGACAGAGACCGTTACATCAATGGATAGCCTGCCAGTACCCTGTCAAGAGGATTTTCACCAAGACCTGATTGAAACTGGTAAACAAACCAGGTAATCACCTTGCAAGCACCTCTGGTTGGTGGTTGAAGCACCCCTACGAAAAATATGTGTGTCAACGAATCATTGCTTAATAATCACTGGGGAAAATCAAAAATGTTTAAAACCACCAACCAAATATAATCACCAAGCAAACACTTCTGATTGTGTGAACATATTGGATGTTGCCTAGGTTAAATGGTGATATTGATGGATGTTAAATGGTAAATAGTATTTTGACCATTCTACTCAATGGATGGAAAAGGTGACAACTAATAGTATTGCTAATCACCAACGTGAAATTAAAACATGTCAGTCAATGATGCTTATTTTCAGTATTGACACTTCCGCCAACCAGTACGTAATGGACACCAAGCTGTCACAACCATCACCAAAGTGATTTGATGACGGACATTTCCATGAAACAAATCATCAGGGAACAAATCAATGCCCTTCTGTCGATATGTTATCTGGATTTGGCAGTCCCAAAGAATTCCCAAGAACACACACCATACACACATCAGAGTATCAAACGTCCGAAACCAATTGATGCAGTCATCTTCGTTCCCATAGTTGACACCCAGAAATGGCTCTGAAATCAGTCAATCATGCCATCCCCGACCAAATATCATCAGCAATATAAGCAACACTGTTGATTTCACCAATGACTCGAATGGGTTGAACCAGCTGCCGACCCCCTTGCCAGCTGAGAATCATGGTTTGCATGCTTGAGAAGATTCTGCTGGTGATCTTCTGATAGGATGAGTTGTATGCTTAGTTGGTAGTGGATGGTAGCCGGATCCTCCACTTTTGAGGTGCTGAAGATACCACCTTGAAGGAAAGTTATATGTACCTAGTTGGCTGTGGGTCAATACTCTGTGCCATTGGCTCTTCACATCCCCCAAAGAACGAAAGTAGCCTTGGTTGGGATGTGAACTGCTACCCTTTTGTTGGATGTTTGGTTATGACCCATAAGCCATATGGGAGTTTCTCAGAATGGGGGTACCCCGAGATCTCATCCTTGACATTGACCATTTATAGTAAGCAACCGACCAATTTTTGTGCTTCCCTATGGCTTGAGAAACCATCAACTAGTAGTTGTTTGACCATAAGGTTGTTGGCGATTATCCCAAAAACCATGGTTAAGCGTAGCGAATCCCATGATTTTCCCTTGAAACACACCATATGTTGATCCCAGGGGTGTTTATTGGTGATTATTCCCTATCATTATTGGTGATTATTCCCCATCACTAACCATTATATATTAGCCACCACGAGCCATTGACTATCATTATTAGCCACCAGGAATGCCAGTGAAATAATGTAAACATATTGGCCACCAACCATTATTACCATATCTGTATCCTTACTAGCCACCAACCATTATTACCTATCATTAACTATCATTAATGATTATTAGCCACCATCAACCCACCATACTTAACCATGAACCCACCATTAGCCATTAACCCACCAGTATCCCTTTCATTAACCATTAGCAACCATCATTTGCCATCAGCCCACCATATATCTACCTACAAGTTGGGCCCCCAACCACTGAACTAAGTTGGGTTAGTTCACCCCTATAACTGATAGTTAACCACCAACAATATGGGTGCTTCTTATTACCAGAATTGTTGGTGATTATTCCCTATTATTTACCACTAACCCACCATATGTGTACCTAGTTCTGGCCGAAGTTCACCCCCCATCAAAAGGGACGCTGTCAAAGACGGCCTCTTGGTCCAGATTGTCCACGTCTGCCGCCTGGTGCCCGTGGCTGGGTCTGGGGACACGAAAACCATAGCGATGTTAGGAAATATTGGTTTGTAATTAATGGTTAAGAATTAATAGTTAAATAATTCATGGTTAAATAATGAATAGCTAATAATTGATCTTTAGTGATCATGGTTAAGAATTAATCGTTATAATCATGGCTAATGCTGAGTAATAATGGTTAGTAATGGTTGATAATTGGCTATGGCTCAAGCAGTTCACCACCATGGGCACGAGGCATAACAACTCGGCAAGTTGATGCTACCGAACCATGACTTTGGTCCCTATAGGGACATGAACATAAAAATCAAACTACTCGGTGGCTTATTCCATTCATTTATAGGGCTGTGGGTCAAAACCCTGTACCCCTGGTTCCCCTATCATTAACCATTGTTTTCCCTATGATTGTTGGTGGAAATCCCCCATTAGTTGGTTGCTAAATATTGACCCATAGCCATATGGTTTATACGCATTGCTACTCACCATTCACTAAGGGTGAATCAGCTATTTCTAATCACAACACCAACCATTCAAACCTCCAACCATTATCCCTATTATTGTCCAGTAATAACCACTATCAATCATTATTAGTCACTCGAACCCTATCCACTAGACGTCATCAAAAACAACACTATGAATCACTGCGATCAACATTCATCAACTGCTAAGTCTCTACTGCTTAATATAAATAACCACCACAAAGCACTATATTAATAACCACTATATTAAAAACCATCATTTATCAACCAGGTACTTATTACATTAACATCTTTAGTATCACTTTATCCATGACAATATACAACCACTATATTACAACCACTATATCATCACCACTATATTAATTCCACTATACTAATGATATTTAATACCACTGTATCAAATACCACCATATATTTAATACCACTATATTAATGATATCAAAATATACCATTTTAATACCATTTTAATATTTACCTCATATTTCAATACCACTATATTAATGACTGATTCTTAGCTTCCCAAGGTACGCATCAACGACGGACTCCGGCACCGGCGCAGCGGCTCACTCACCTCTGTTGGAACCGGCGGCACTGGAGCTGAAGGCACTTGGAGGCTCTTTAGAGCGGCCTAGGGCGCCACAGGGGTCGTGGTTGGTCGGCCAATTGCTGGTGAACGGCTGGTATTTGGATGGTCACTAGTCGGTTATTGGTTGGTGAATGGCTGGTGAATGGTTGGTTGGTAGTTGGCTCATGGATGGTCAATGGATGGTCAATGGATGGTCAATAGTTGATTATTGGTTGGTTGGTTGTTGGTTAATGGTCGCTTATTGAGTAGTGGTTGGTCAGTAGTTGGTCAAATCGTGGACGATATGCAAAGATGTCGCCAGCGGATCTGATTGGTGGTTCAACTCCTATGAAAAATATGTGTCATCCAACGAAGCATCCCAAGTCTTGTGGAAAATGAACAAGTTTCAAACTGCCAACTAGGGAGAGCTCAGAAGGATACCCGATAACCAAAAGAATAACTACCAGTGTTACTGGTGGTCGCTCAACCATTTTTCTTGGTAATATCCCCTATTATCAATCATTAATAGCCATCACTAAGCATCATCAAAACCACTAAGTAGACATAGTGTATCTATCACTATACTGTACTGTAATATTGGTTTTCATGCCCTACCGTTGTCATTAATTCCTTGTGATTCACCACTATACTGCCTATCATCCCCATCATTGATGGCAATCACCAGCTATAATCCCTTATGATCCTTTACTAACCTTGCTGGCTTTTAGATCCCTTGCTAAAGGTCTATCTAATTTCTAGTGGCTATATGATAAATCAATCATACCCCAAAAGAACGAAACAACTAAGTTCATAGCTGTAATCCACCCAGTAACCATTACAATCGCCTTCGCAAAATGTTGTAGGTGACCAGTTGTGCAGCTCGCTCATGACCTTGTCCACAGCCATCGTTTCTGTCACTGAAGCTATGGCGCCATGTGACCCACAGTCGTCAACCATCAATTCACAGACATTCAACCATCATCAAGCATCAACCATCATCATTCAACCATCATCATTCCACCATCATCATTCGACCATCATCATTCAACCATCATCATTCAACCATCATCATTCACCCTTCATCACTCAACCATCATCATTCAACCACCATCATTCAACCATCATCATTCAACCATCACCATTCAACCATCATCCTTGAACCATCATCCTTCAACCATCATCATCCCACCATCATCATTCAACCATCATCATTCAACCATCATCATTCAACCATCATCCTTCAACCATCACCATTCAACCATCATCCTTGAACCATCATCCTTCAACCATCATCACTCAACCACCACCATTCAACCATCATCATTCAACCTTCATCATTCAACCACCATCATCATCATCATTCCACCATCATCATCATTATTCCACCATCATCATTCAACCATCGTCATTCAACCATCATCATTCAACCACCATCATTCAACCATCATCATTCAACCATCGTCATTCAACCATCATCATTCAACCACCATCATTCAACCATCATCATTCAACCATCGTCATTCAACCATCATCCTTCAACCATCATCATTGCACCATCATCATTCAACCATCATCATCCAACCATCATCATTCAACCATTCAACCATCATCATTCAACCATCATCCTTCAACCATCATCCTTCAACCATCATCATTCAACCACCATCATTCAACCATCATCATTCAACCATCATCATTCAACCATGGTCATTCACCCATCATCATTCAACCTTCATCATTCAACCATCATCATCATCATTCCACCATCATCATTCGACCATCATCATTCAACCATCATCATTCAACCATCATCATTCAACCATCAACATTCAACCATCATCATTCAACCATCATCATTCAACCATCATCATTCAACCATCATCATTCAACCACCATCATTCAACCATCATCATTCAACCATCATCATTCAACCATCATCATTCAACCATCATCATTCCACCATCATCATTCCACCATCTTCATTCAACCATCATCATCCAACCATCATCATTCAACCATCATCATTCAACCATCACCACTCAACCATCATCCTTCAACCATCATCATCCAACCATCATCATTCAACCATCAACATTCAACCATCACCATTCAACCATCATCATTCAACCATCAACATTCAACCATCACCATTCAACCATCATCATTCAACCATCATCATTCAACCATCATCATTCAACCATCGTCATTCAACCATCACCATTCAACCATCATCATTCAATCATCATCATTCAACCATCCTCAACTATATGCCATGCCCATCATTCAACCAGTCCATGAACCACCGTCCTCGTCCACGGTCTCACCCAGCCCCCCTCGGCACCTGCAGGGGTTCCAGGGCCAAGCGCTGTGAAGGCTGTGGATCAAGGAGCTGCATCAGCAATCGAGTCAGCCTTGGGGCAGTGGTGACTGGTGGGTGGTTGGTTGGATGGTTGGTTGGGTGGCTGGCTGGCTGGCTGGTTGGTTGGTTGGTTGGTTAAAAAAAACCTTAAGAAACAACAGCAATAGGGACATGGACATACCAACTCTAACTGGCTGGTTGGTTGGTTGGTGGTTGGTTGGTGGTTGGTTGAGGTTGATTAAGGTTGGTTACTTCCAGAAGCTCTGTGGGATGTATAATCGTTAATGGCTATTCATGATATTGTGAGGTCATCTGCAAACAACGACTACGATCAGCACCACAACAACAAACATCAACGACCACCAGAAGAAGAAGAAGAAGAAGAAGAAGAAGAGAAAGAAGAAGAAGAAGAAAAAGAAGAGCAACAGCAACCGCAACAGCAACAATGACGACAACAACAACACAAAGAAGGGGCAAAACGAGTGAATACAAAGTGTTCATAAACTTCACTTGATGTCAGTTGTTTGATCAATAATGAAACAACAACTTAGCTTAAAACCTATGGTTTCTTTCCGCTCCTGAAATGGTCAACCTGATAAAGCTGTCCCAGTCCTGAATAGAAGTGATAGAAGGTGGAAGAATGAGGGGTCATGGATGGTAGTTGATCGTAGATGCTTGATGATACAAGGGAAAAAGTGGCTGATGGTAGATGATTAGATGATACACCATAGGTAGATTATTGATGACAAACGATGAAAGATATCCATTCACTCGGCCAAATGAACATGCCCGAGTTTCAGGGTGTAGTTACCATGTACTCAAATTTGGATTGTTGACGGTGAGTCAAATCCAGTGCGGTCAATTGCCTACCATTGGGTGGCGGCTGAGAGCAAGCTGGAAATCATACGTTTCGATCCCACTTCCAGTCAAATACTGTGGTAACCATTCGTTTGGTTAAAACAATCGGTTTGATCAAGCAACTGTTCTGTCATAGAACTAGGTGAAACCACTAAATCAAACAAACTATATAAATGATTACACACTTAGTTCAAGTCTACTGAACGCATCTAGCTGAGGAACGAAGCAAATCAATTTAGCAGCATCATCACGCTGTAGTCAAAACCATACACCGGTTCTACTTGAATCTCCCCCAAAAAATGTTCACCCTGGCCATGTTGTGATATGTTTGGCATTGACATATCCCCACCCTGGTACCAACCCCTGAACTGATATTGAATGCACAATTTTTGGTGGTTCTTGTGCCGGGGCAAGCATCATTGGCTAAACAACCATATACCTCGGCAGCGACCTATGCCGTAGCCAGTGTCCTCAAATTTACTCTCCGGTCAACGCACCTGGTTATGTGGCAAAATCCTTCATTTTAATCTGATTTACATCTATGAAAGTAGTGATTTTATTCGCTTCCAGATTATCTTAAGCATAAGTCACCATCATCAACCATGATATTCCCTAATATTGGCTGATATCCCCTATAGTCCACCACACGTTTACTGCTTGGTGACTCCCACCACACTGGGTCACCCGCGGTGATGCACCAAGCGCCGTCCTGGTGGCGCCAAGCAGCTGGGGCGACTTCTCTTCAGCCAGCGAACGGTTCACAACGTGGCCCTTGATGATGTTGTCACCTGAGGCGTGGCGAAGAGAGCACATGTTTTTTAGGTTTGTCGGGCAGAATCCTAGCTCATCCCCTCAACTGCCAGAGTGCACATTTTTCTTCATGATGTGTTGTTGTTGTTTGCTTGGTGATGTGCGACGGGGTGAATATTTGTGGGTACGAGTCGGTATCCGGTATTAGTAACAGTCATTGATCAAGAATCAATAATCATAAAGCATAAATAAATATCAATGATTGTTACATCTCAATCAGTGTTGTTAGTAACAATCAGTACTATAGATGGAGGCATTCATAGGGGATGTTTCCATGGTTACTAATAATATCGATGATATGACTATGTTGATAGGGAACTATTTAAAATCATAATCATGGCATCCCCTTACTTGATGATTATCAGTAATAAAGGGGATGGTTCTATCGTTACTGACCATGGCTCACCCCACTTCGCAAATCAAGCTTTCCGATTTCAAGTCAGCCCGCATCACAATGTGGGCCCAGCATGATAGAAACCAAGATGACCAACCAAGCAATGCACTCATGTCCGTCCTTCTTGTTGGTTGCTTCTTCTGGACAACCCGAGAATGACCCACATGACAAAAAATAGAGAGCGGGTATTCATGGGGGGTGGGGCAGTGTGAAAATTGTAATTTTGCAACGTTTTGGCTTATATACAGATGATTTGGTCTTGAAATGACAACATATTATGTATATTGGTGAGAAGAGAAAATATTTCAATAGAAGTTGGTACATTTAGATGAGGGTAAACGTTTTCATTGACATAAGATGAAATATCTCAAGGCACACATCAATAGCTTAAGATGATATAAGGTATATTAAGCTAAACACAAGTTAGTGAGTACAAGACATCTATGATGAGGTCAGATAAGAGTACATTACACTTTAAATAACATTAAGATAACTTAAGAGAAGATAAAGCAATTTCTAGTGAGATAATACCAAATATCTAAATATGAGATACAATAACTTAAGATAGAATAGGATATCTTGAGATGTACTAGGAAATCGTCATCCAGCAAACAAGACCTCTGAAAACAAGATACGATAAAATAAGGTAAGATAAGGTCAGGCATCTTAAAGTAAGATAAAGTAAAGGAAACCAACGATATGTGAAGATAACATTGGATTTTCCAAGGTAAGATATCTTAAGAACAAGTAAGATACCTTAACACAAGGCAAAGTACGACATCTTAAGATAAAGCAAACATCTTAAGCGGAGACAGAAGGCCTAAGGTCAAAGAAAACAAATATGATTCAGATACTTCAAAATACAACTCAAAAAGATGAGGCAAGGCTGTCAGGTGGCCATGGGGTCTGCAGTTCTGTTTTTTTTCTCGAGGCTTTCCAAAAAATCCAAAAAATCCACAACTGCAGGCCCCATGTCTGAAGGCTTTGGCTTGGTGGGCTGGCTCATGGGGTCTGCAGTTTTGGATGTTTTGGATTTGTTTGAAAACCCAAGGAAATCCAAAAAATCAAAAAAAATCCAAAACTGCAGGCCCCATGTCTGAAGGCTTTGGCCTGGTGGGCTGGCTCATGGGGTCTGCAGTTTTGGATTTTTTGGATTTTTTGGAAAACCCAAGGAAATCCAAAAAATCAAAAAAATCCAAAACTGCAGGCCCCATGACTGAAGGCTTTGGCCTGGTGGGCCGGCTCATGGGGTCTGCAGTTTTGGTTGTTTTGATTTTTTTGGAAAACCCAAGGAAATCCAAAAAATCCACAACTGCAGGCCCCATGTCTGAAGGCTTTGGCCTGGTGGGCTGGCTCATGGGGTCTGCAGTTTTGGATGTTTTGGATTTTTTTGGAAAACCCAACAAAATCCAAAAAATCAAAAAAATCCAAAACTGCAGGCCACATGTCTGAAGGCTTTGGCCTGGTGGGCTGGCTCATGGGGTCTGCAGTTTTGGATTTTTGATATGTTTTGGATTTCTCGAGGTTTATGCTAAAAACATCGTATTTCTTCAATCTGCATGTCTCCAGCCCCCATGGGTACCCCTTCTGAAAAAATAACCCATAGTCAGAGTGAATGAAACACATAGTAGCCAGTGGGCTAGCATTGGTATACTCATAAATCATAAGGATCACTGCAATTTCTCCATCCCGCACTGCTTCCATGGACCTTGAGGTAAGCTGGTTTGTCCAATAAACCCGAGAAGAAATCTTGGCACCCTAGAAAGTCCGGATAAAAAGTGAAAACAATTCCGTAAGAGCCTGGGATGATTCATGATGAACATGGCATCTCAACATCTCTAAGTCCAACCAAAGCTTATAAATCTACATGAAAAAATCAAGCAGCTCTGGCTGCCATGATCTCCCATGATGATTTTGGCAAACAGCTCGAGCTAGCACAGCGAAGTCGCTGCTTAGCCAGCGGATGGGCACAACCGCTTGAGCGTGATCCCAGCCCAACCAAAATGTTCAAAATCTCGTGAATTTATCCCCGCAAACTCTAAAAAATGAAGCCGTTTATGGCTGCAACCCATCAAACAAATCATCAAAAGGCCAAACAAGTGATCATTGGTTGGTGGTTTGAACCCCTATGAAACATATTCGCAAGTCAAGCAACCAATCATTTGTTGATAATAGGGAAAATCAAAAATGCCAATCAAACCACCAACCAGTAGTTGTTTAACCATTATTGTTGGTTCAGCATCCCCTATCATTAACCATTATTAACCATTGTTAACCACTAGTTGACCATTGGTGGTTACTTTTATCACTAATTTAACCATGTCGTTTAATCATTATTAATGGTGTTCTAACCCCTATGGTCACCCAGAAAAATGATCAGGTCCATGGTCTCATGTCATGCCATGACCTGCTCAGCTTCCCACCATGGCAACGCCCAGGCACGGCTCGTTCCAAAGGGATGCTGCTTGGTCAGCGCGTAGAAGGCGACAGCGCCCAGCTGCCACAGATCCACGGCGAAAAGGTCCACCTGCGATTCATCGCTCGGGAACTGCTGCTGAACGCTTGTTGCAAGGTGGACCCCTAGCAGTTGAAAGTAGGGTTAGTTCAACCCCTTAACTGGTAGGAATCACCCTAGTTAACTTGGTTATAAACTAGGGTTGAACTAACCCTAGTAGGGGTAGTAGGGGTAGTTATAGCCTAGTAGGGGTACTTACCCCTACTCAATTAATTGCTAGATGGCTGACTGCTGTTGAGATTGAGGTAACTAGCCATCATTAACCATCTAACAGCTACTTAACCATCACCAAGCTCATGGTTAGATGATAATCATTACACATAACAGCTGGGCTAGATGCCGTGCTGGGTCAAGCACTTAACCATCAATTTATGGGGGAACCAACAATTTTCTAGGGCAAACAAGGCTTAATGATGGTACACCAAGGGTACAGGGATTTGACCCACAGCCAAATGATTATGATTAGGATTGTGGGTAGCTGACTATGGTTAGATGATATGATTGTGGTTCGATGATTGTGGTTAGATGGCTATGGTCAAATGGTTAATGATGGTTATATAGATGATAATAATTGACTGAACCAATTGAACGGCCAAGAAATTTTAGTTGTTGTTGACCATTCACTTTCCACAGCAATTAGTGCGAATTAATACTTCTTAATCGGTTTATTCAAAATTGGTTTGTAAAGATTCGCCAATTCTGAGTGATCAATGGTCAGAAAAATCAATGAATAATAAAGAATTTCCATTCAATCAATATGTGTTCATAGTGGTCAATCAATGGTCACTCAGTTGTTGGTGAGGGGTTCAGCTTCAATCAAGGAAACACGATGGTCAATCCATGGTGCTTCAGAGAGGTGATGTAACGGCGCACCGTGGATGATGCAATCGCTAGGACTGCATAGCATGACCATTGAAGATAGTAGCATGTAGTAGCAATTGCACATGATCATCATCATCATCAACCGCACGATGGTTGATGATTGTTTAACCAATCGTTGGTCAATAAGTTGAGCTCGCCTTCCAAAAGTAAGGCCTTCGGGCATTCTCCAAGCTGATCGTCCATGGTTTACCTGCCAATTGTCCTTGATTCAGCAGCTTCCCTTCGCTGCAAACCATGATTCGACATCACCTTCACCAACCACAACGAAGCATCATAAACGACCCTTTAACCATTCTTTATCAACTTATTACCGCTGATTCACCATGAAGTAGCCACGGATCAACCATTGATATACCACCATCAACAACTATTGCAAATGAAAATCATCCTTGACTAAAGGCTACAGGTCTATACTGACCGCCACATCATATCTACCATCTATGGATGAGAGTTCCTGCAAAGCGCGTGGCCCAAAGTAATGATCCAACACTACTCTTGCCATCACCAGCATTTTCTCTATTTCACTTGTCTATATATAATCATTACCTAGGCAAATCATAGGGTTACCACTACCAACAACTAGCATATCGCAGTGGCTGTCACCTAAATGGGTTGATATGTTTGTTGTTCGAAATTGGTGTCCTACGATCAACGAAACCCTGCTCCACCTTGTCCGCTTTGTCTCGACCTGGCAGCTGCAAATCTGCTGAAAAATAGCAATTCCCGATAGCTAAACCAGCTGGTTTCTCTAGGGAACCCCCAAAGTTATGGTTGGTTTAGTAGCTGACTAGAAGCGACTAATGTCAAGGATGATTTGGGGGACCCCTATGGCTTGAGAAAGCACCATCAACCACCTATACAAATTGTAGATCATTGCTACGCGAGATTTTGAACGGGAACCAGCTTGAATCTCAACGAATGAATGTCGAATTGATGTCCTGTTAGCTGTGGATACGAGTCTTTGCGGTGGAACCTCAGGACCGATCATGTCGATTGCTTTACACTTAAATGTCATTGGATGCATGTGCAGGTCCACGCAACAAAGCAGGGTCAGAGAATCGACGCTGGGGCGAGGTGAACAGCATAGCTGCTTGTTCCGCTGGGAAACCCATGGTTCCTTAAATTGGGAATGCAACAAGGGAAGCCACACGAAATGATGATCTGGATCCCGTCGATCAAACTATTGCTGCAATAATTAGTCAGTATACGTGAAGATAGCACTAGCTCATAAAAACAGCATTCGAGTTAATCATTGATAAAACCACTTACTCCCACATTGGTATCCCACAGTGGTATCCTCATCTACTGTATCGATCTCCCATTTTTCATGCTAAAACGACGACCAAGGCGCATCCAAAAGGCTAATCAAAGCTTCCTCCCTGAACCATGGACTGCAACCATGGTTGGTGGTTGGTTCAGCCATCCCAAAGTGCGACCAACCGCAGTGTTCTTCGTGCCCCGGAACCCTGGCCTCGTACTCCGTCCTGCAGCGCGCTAGCAGTGCAGGGGTAAAACCCTCCCCGGGCGTATGAATATACTGGTAAAAAACACACCGCTTGAAGTTAACCCCTATGAATATATCCAAATAATGGCACTAAGCCAAAATCACCACACATGTAGGACCCATGTGGTGATTTATGGATCGTGACTCGTTCAACGCATTAAACAGGTGCCAAACATGCTGGTACCACATACGAAATGCACAAAATGTGCTTGTTTCAAACTCACCGCTTGCGCAATGCTGAAGGGCCACATTTGAGCTTAGCGCTGGATATGGTTCTTAACCATTCAACTCTAGCGATGGGAGCGCTTCCTAAAGATATGAGGAAAGGTTGCTTTCAGTACTGACTCTTGTCACTGTTTGAATTTCTGGTTGGATATAAGATTTCCTCCAAGTGAAAATTTGGTGTATTGACATTCCTCAGGTTACTCCTGCCAACCGCTTCATCACCGTTTCAAGAACAAGCGTGGCAACGCACAAGAAAAGACTGGACGAGTTGGCTACAAATTTCAAGCAATAAATCTACAGCGAAATTTTACAGCCAGTGATGCCTCTGCTTGCTATTCGATATATGTAACAGTTGTGATTGTGATAGCTACCATGCATTCGCCTGGGAGTTGCCCTATAAGTTAACTGATGCTGTAAAAACCTATCTGGACACGAGTTGTTTGGCCATTTCCCCGATTTATCTGGCCATTTACCAATACTTAACAAGCTGGCTATGATTTCAACATTTTTTAAGCTGATATGCAGGGTAATCCAGTGATAGCCTCAGGGCATCACTGCCAACCAGCCAAAAGGCAACGTCTGGGTACTCTATCGCGGAATCAGCGGCATATCAATGCCAGGTATATCATCCAACTAGAACGGTGACCTGTGCGGTAACTAAGCATCACTATTAATCATCATGAAAACCATCATTTCATTTACACTAACATTCACCATCATTCACCGGCATTCACCTTTCGGTCGCAAGCATAACCATCATGACAACCATCCTGATACCCGCCTTTACCACCATTCATCCTTACATGCTATTATTTCTTACTATTGACTCACCATGATAAAAACAGGCTTCCATCCACGGTCATAGGGTGCCAGCGAAACGGAAACGCGGCGGTCCGGTCGCGTCCTGAATGCGCTCCAGCACTTCAGCCGCTTGCCACAAGGCCCAGGATTCGTAGTCTTCGCCCACCTGTAACGCTGATGCTGCCACGGGGTGCTACTTCCACGGGGTCCCGGTTTAGAACAGCTGAAGTCCCTTGTGACTACCAACGATAACACGGAGTGTGGCGATCATGAGTAGTAGCTTATTCATCTATTTAAATAAATATATATTTTTTTATTTATTTATTCTTGTGTAGTCATATGCCTATTCATCAAATATATATATATATAGATAGATAGATAGAGAGAGAGAGAAATAGAGAAATATGTATATAAATATATACAGATAGATAGATAGATAGATAGATAGATAGATAGATAGATAGATAGATAGATCAATAGATAAATAGATACATAGATAGATTGATAAATAGATAGATAGATAGATAGATAGATAGATAGATAGAGAGATAACTAATTAGATACATAGATATATTGATAAATAGATAGATAGATAAATCAGTATTTATATACACTCATATGGATTTATGCTATACAGGCTTATTGCAGTACACCCATATCAAATTCGAGATCTCTGTATACACTGTTTATTGATAGACAATGGTTTTCACAATACAATACGTACTGTACTGGGTGTAACCTAGATTTAAAACACATAGGAGCAACAGCTGTGCGTTGCAATTGTCATGGGAATGCGATGTCTTGAGAATGACAGCCGTTTGAGAATAGTGATTTGTTTAAAGGTCATCAATGGTGTTCTGGTAGTTTCAAACCCTATGAAACATATTAGTCAACCAACCAATTGTTAATAATTACTAGATGAAATATTTGAAACCAGCAACCAGTAGTTGTTTAACCACTATTGTTACGTATCATCAGTTATCATGGCCTATTACTAACCAATTAATGGTTATAACCAGCCTGTGATGGTGATTCAAGTCGTACTTTGGGATGAGGCAACATAGGCGTCATGCCGAGCAGCTGACCATTCCAAACTGCTCACCACAGCGAGCACGGCCAAGCATGACCAAGGGCTACGTCTGTTGCCCAGATCTGGTGGATGGAGTCAACGGTTCTGGGACTTTTTTCATGTTTTATCAACGTATTTACCTGGGGGCCCGCTACTTAATCTAATTGTTAAAAAAAACATGCTGGATGGTTTCGCTCCTTTCATCATGTTTCCTTGGTGGCGCCAATGTGCCAATACCAAAAGTATGAACAAAACTGGGTAGATATAGTAGATGAACATAGCAAAGCATCCCAGCAAAGCATCAGCTGTTGCCCTTAGGATGTTCTCTAGATTGCCAAGGTTTTGAACATGTGTGAGCCAGGTTATTTCAATCAATCATCCAAATAGTTGGTCATCACTGAAATCATGATGCGCAAATGGCAATTTAGATTGCTTGTTGTACCCACGATCTGTAGCAAACTTCCTTCGAAACAACTAGTCATCAACCCCCTTAAGCAAAACCTGGCGATACTGCATAAAGGTTGAACCCTTTGGCTACTCCAATGTCCGACAACCAGCTCACTAACCTACAACCAGTGATACTTCACCAGTAAATTCACTAACTGACCAGCCACCAGCTTACCAGCTTACCAGCTTTTTAACCGACCAGCTTACCAACCACCCCGCCACACAACCAACCCACCACTGGACGCACCAAATTCCAAACGCACGAAATGCCTCTAAAGGCACCTTGCCATGGCCATTCAGCAACGACAGGAGACGGATCTTCTGAACGAAGTCGCCCAAAAAGAACCTGCTGTTGGTTTAACGTTTGGAGCTTGAGAGGTGTGGCCGTTGCTGTTGTTGTTCTTCTTCTTCTTCTTGTTGTTCTTGTTCTTGTTGTTGTTGTCGTTGCTGCTGTTGTCATTGTTGTTCTTGTTGTTGTTGTTGATGATGTTGTTGTTGTCGTCATCGATGTTTCTGTTTCTTTTCCTGTTACTGTGGTTGTCGTCGTTGATGTTGGTGTTTCAGCCTCAAAGGATTTGTTGGGCACCCACTAAAGGCAAAACAGTTTAGACATACGAAAGTTCGGAGATTCTGTGTATAATCAAAACTGGTAAATATGTTTGGGTTGTCCTGTGTCAAAGTGATTCATCATAAACCTAAAAAGTCAGAGATCAAAGACCACTATGAGTCAGTAGGAAAGAACCATATAAGTAACCAGAAGTAACCAGTAGTACCATTAGTAGTGATTCTTCATAAAGGACTCAAAGACCTAATAAGAATACGTCAAACTAAACTGTGAGTGGCTGGGAGATAACCCATCATATTATTTTTGCATCGCCGCACTACCTTGGAGGGAAAGCATGTCCAACCAACCTTAACCAACAAACCAAATAACTCGAAAATCAACCCACCAACCTACCAAGCAACCTACCAACCTACCTACCAACCAACCTACCCGTGACATTGCCAACCTACCAAGCAACAACGAGCACAACCACACAGTCCCAGGGACCAGCCCCTACCAGCACAACCGCCTCACAACTGTCACTCCCCGGCGCCACCTTTGAGGTGTGCCAGCACCCGGTGGCAAGAAGATGTTACTGGGAGATAGACAGCAATGCCCGACACCTAGTGCCACAAGGGTCATGGAGGAACCTGGTTACTGATGGTGATGGTTCCGAGTAGTTGATTGATAGCAAATATCAGTTGAACCGGCCAAATTGCTTGAATGGTTTGCTTAGTTGACTGTTTGTTGACTGTTTGATGGTTCATGGTTAGTATTTCATTGTTGAACCAGCACAAAAATGAAGCAATATGGTATATCACTTCAGCCTGGCAAATGGTTGTCAATGGCAAAAAGTGGTTGAACTACCAACCATGTAATGAGATCAAGCAGGGGGGCATGTAAATGGCGTACATTATACCAAGCATACCAACCAAAAAAATATGTGAACCTCCACCACTGCACAAGTTTCGGGTTGGTTGGGATACTGGTTATCTATTTATTTGACTGGTAAGTACGACCATTGTTTGTAACTTGGTCACAGCAACATGGATCACTATTCGCTTGCGATAAAGCTTTTCAACCATGATGACGCTAGGCAATCATTGTACTTGGACATTACACCAAATAAATAAAGAAGGGCTATGATTCACAATCAATCACAACCATTCATGATGCTTAATGGCCAATTATGATAATTTTGCCGAAATCATCCCATCTTGACATTGCACCATTCTGATAATAGCAAGATCAGGCAAGGATATCTAGCACTCCTATCATGGCAAAACAATCATCCGTGATGGTTTGGCCATAGCTGTTTCTACCATCCCATTACAGGAATTGTCATTCTAATCATATAGCCTCTGGCAATCTAATCGAGGGCTGGACAATCTGCCACTTCTAGATGGTGTACTTATGTATCTGGAATGGCCATTCTTCATTGCGATGGGTAGTGGAACAAAAACAAGCAATAATCAAGCATTCTGAGCCATGTGTAACCACCATTGGCCATAAACCATAGTCAATAGCCATAGGAGGTCACTATTGACCATTGTTAGCCACAGTAAATGGACATCACGAAATACATAGAACAAATTGCCAGTACTGCTGGTTGCTTTCCTTCCATAGCCAATGTCAAGAATAATCAGCCATCATGACAATCTAGTATATAAAGCGTCCCATCCTGATGTTGCACCACCACTATTGCCAGTAGCCATTCATAATTAAGCATGATTATTAACCCTTATCAACCACTATCAACCATTCAGTATTAAGCATGATAAACTTGGTGACCACTGTCGATCCAAAACTTGAATGGCTCTAGTAGATATCTCCGGCAAATCCCCATCAAATCTGGAAAAAACAAACAAGCAAATTAAGGCTGTAAGCCACCCAGTTTACCAAAGTTAGTAGCCAGGATTCAACCACCGTTCTGATCATCCGCTATCAGCCACTAGTCAGTTAGTTCGCAACCATTATAAACCACGATTCACCATTATAAACCATTTTGAGTGTAACCATTATGGAGCGAATCAACCATCAACCAGTATCAACCATTTTCAACCATACTGACTTGCTATGGCTGCATAATGGGGTTACCATCCTTAACAACCACAATCAACCATTAGTTAGTTAGTTTGTTACTTAGTTAGTTTGTTCCTTCGTTCGTTCCTTAGTTAGTTAGTTAGTTTTTTTAGTTAGTTACTTACTGACTTAGTTAGTTACTTACTGAGTCAGTTGGTCAGTTACTTAGTTAGTTAGTTAATTACTCACTTAGCTCGTTACTCAGTAACCGTTAGAACTCACTACCAACCTCCATCATCAAACAGCGCGTGTCATTGGCTCCGAGTCCACACGCGCTCCGCGCCTGCTTGGTGCAGTTTCAACAGCTGCGGAGCTGCTGCCCGCAGCAGCTCCACGGAGAGCGCCACACCCGGGCCACGCCCGGTGTCGTCGCTCAGAGCGTCGGCCAAAGGAGCGCGCCCTTGCACCTGGAGGGCAGGGGCTGAGGTTGGGTGATGGATGAGTGATGCTCATGATCTTGTTGATGATGGTTGGTGATGGTTGGTGATGATGGGTGATCACCATCATCAACATCATCATCATCAACATCATCGTCATCAACATCATCATCATCATCATCATCATCATCATCATCATCATCATCATCATCATAAACATCATCGTCATCATCATCGTCATCATCATCGTCATCATCATCGTCATCATCATCATCGTCATCATGCTCATGGTTGATGATGGGCATTCATGAACGCGCAATTCTGATCAAGAAAAGTACTAACAAAACACTGATCACATCATCAACAGCTGTTAATGCTGTTCAACACCATTCTTATAGACCACTCTTATAGTATTAATCATCATTAAGCAGCTAGTCAACCATTGGATGGTTAACTGCTTGACCCACAAGGGGCGTAGTCAACCCCGGGAGCTCAGATTCTATAGACCAGTCCGTGAACATTCTTGAAAGGTTCGCGGCAGCAGGTGAAACGTTCAGGGCCGGGTTGGTGTCCCCCGACTGCTGGTCAATGACTCATGATGATCATTCTTGTGTAAAAAAATCCACTAACTAATAGCGGTAAATAGATATGAGAATTCATGGTGGTGCAACAAAAACTCCACCAACAGCGGTGAATAGATATGCGAATTGGACTGGTGGTGATCAATTTGGAATAGCAACCAACAATTAAGAATCACTAAGAAGTAGCTATGTCACACTTGGCACCCAACAATTGTGCTCAGCAACCTGCAAGATACTGGCCAACTACATAGTTATTGGCTACATTGCGAAGACCCCAAAGATAAGTTGCTAATTCGATCCGCCATTTGACAAGCAGTTGTATAATATCACCATTGATCAAATGCTTGCTAGCTACCTTGGTTATCTGGCAATATACCTCGTTTACAAGCTTGGTATCTCTATCATTGGTTGATATATGTTGATATTTATGGGACCCATTTGTGAACCCAAGTTCACTCATGGTGAGCAATAGTTACCCTAGTTATTGCTAGCTCATTGTATCAACCACCACCTGGTTGTTACCTGAGCAACAGGTAGTAACGGGTACTTAGCCAGCTGCCAAATGATAGTCACCCAAGTTCTACCCGAGTTGATATTCATAGACCCTGGCTATACCTCAGTTGATATTGATATACCCTATATTTACCCTAGAATACCCCAGTTCACATTGATATAACCTAGTTATACCCTAGTTATACTTTAGCTATGATATATAAATACATACTGTGTATCTATATACATATCATATGGCTGTGGGTCAGTTCACCCCGTACCCCTGGTTCCCCTATCATTAACCATTAGTTTCCCTATAGTTTGTTGGTTATTAACCACCATTGTTGGTTGGTTAACTGCTGGACCCATAGCCATATCTACGTACCTTCTGATAGGAACCTTTAGCCGTTGAACAACCTCCCTTTGGTCACCGGCGCCTCAGGTGACCAAAGGACGCAAATGGTGGCCACAGAGCGACGCAAGGCCATAGGGCCCTGAGGGAAAGCAGCGATCTGGAGATGAGCAGGCCATGGGTTCGTACTTGGATGTGCAGGTAGGGTTGTGACTTTGGTAATAAGCCTTACAAGGTACAGTAGCTATATCTTGGGTAGTACTAGGGTATTACTAGGGTATACTACTTGGACAGGTGGGGAAGCCTTACAAGGTAGCTTAAACCTCCAAGAACCATGGGAATTGTGACCACTTACGAGCCGTGGGGGTGCACATCCAAGCAAAAAGTAGCTGGTGGTTTCATTCATAGTGGTTGCTGATGGCTAGTACAAGGGACCGAAGCCCCCCAAACTTCAGCCATTTGTTGGTGAATAAATATATATATATATATACAAATAAATATATATATATATATACATACATTTACGCATATCTGAAAAGATGTATCTGATATAAATTGATGTATGTCCAAAATCATCTAAACAAATTAAACAAATGATCTATCTCTAAAACATATATATATAAATTACATCTATATATCTGGGTAAATTCTAATAATTCGTAGGTCGTTGGGTCGAATTTACTAATTCGAAACTGAAATAAGGGCTAGGTCGCAGAATTAACGAAATTATTTTGACGTCGCCCTGTTAGTCTCCCGACACCGGCCCATGCCAAGTTGCTGCATGGATGTACCCATTGAAGGCTGGATCTCTGTTTTCTCAAGTTGGGTCTTAAGAACGCAAATTGAACGTCTTGAGAACAATTCCCTACTTGTGCTGCGGTAGGACAATCACAATGACCGTCGTGGCCAGCATCATTGGGAACAGGCTATGTTTGGCCTTGCGGACAAAGAATAAGGGACCTAGCTGACATCAGCCTGCTGTGAGGACGGGACCCTGTTTTTTTCCTCAAGGCGTTCATTTTCAGTTTTTTGGGCCCCGAAAAGCTCAAGATGAGCGCCTTAAGAAAATTAGGCCCTGGGAGGGTTCGAGCCCACCACGGTTATTCAAGACGTCCAAAACGGAGTTTTCAGACCCCAAAAACCTCAAAATGAACGTCTTGAACTTGATAAATATCCAGGATGCCCGTGGATCGACTCGAACCGCTCGAACCGAGAGATTGTGGTGGTAATAATACCTTCCCGCTGTAGGACTTGATCTTATGATCCTGTAGGTCTTTGGACCATCGCTCTAACCACTGAGCTAAGGAGATTCTGCTTTGGAGGTGCAAAAGAGGCTACTCAAACACTTGAACTACTCTTCTCTCTTCTACTGCCTTCCTTATTTCGAAAATTTAGGTCGAATTTCCGGTGACGTCGCGTGACGTCGCTATAATTTATGCAGATATATGCTCTGTAAAAATGCAATGTCTGTATGTGTCAAAACAAGTATATATGTTTCATATCAAGACATCTGGACCTGTCCATGAAATCAATGGAAACAAATCACTTGAGGAGGAATCAACCAGTACCCTCTGGGAAACTAAACTGGTTGTGTGGAACATCGGCCATAGAAATCGTTGGTTTGCTTATAAAAAAGGCAGGTGATTTGAAACTTCCGGACTAGCTTGCCAGTGCAAATACTTAGATGGATTTTGAACGAAACATGAAATCCCGTGCCATTTAGCCATCCCAAAGTGGTAAGCTATATGGCGAACTAGTACTCGACTAAAAGCAGGTATATGGAAAAGTCTGGATTTTAGCAAATCTCAATATCTTCTCACAACAACGCCTTACCTCGTTTGAGAATTTATGCTCAAGAACTTTTATCTATCTATTTGCATTATATATGCAAGTCTATATACGTGGCTGTGGGCCTGAATCAACCATCCAAAATCTAGGTACATGACCATCCCAATAGTTTGACCGACTGGTCAATGTGAACAGCCAGGGCTTCAGGGGCGACCCACAGCTAAATCACGACAACGCGCTTCTCTCATGGGGCATCACCTTCGGCCCCCTTGGAAGGACCATTGTTCAAGATTCTGGCCAGTCGTACAACCGGAATCACCAGTAATCATATTGGAATCATTGGACATCTGTGAACATATATGAAAATATGAAAAATATGAAATTATATTTTCTATACAATAGTTCTAATATATATATATGGAAATATGAAATATATACAAATAAAACTATGGAAATTGATGGAAGGTAAAATTAGCACACAAGTTGTGAGCCATCATGCTCTACAATTTTATACAATCTTTAAACATTGTTGGTTGCTCTCCACTAGCACTGCAGTAGCCGTCACTAACGCAACCAACATCGACGATTCAAAAGTTCTGTTGAGTTCTGGTACTCAGTTTTCGCAGTTAGCGAATAGAATAGGAGGCATGTAGCTAACAAGCTTTAGTAACCAATTAGTAATCAATAGATTTCGTACATCCGGATGGTGGTAGATTGTGCATATGTCCAGTGCTAAAATCACCAAATGATTGAGAAACGTAACCCAAATGTAATCCACATGGAGGTTTTGATCACATTGTCGGTTGAGAAGTCCATCATCAATCACCAGTATGATTAAAATCACCCAATGATACCAAATGCAATCTTCTTTTAGACCAGTATGATCGAGAAATCTGCAGAATTCCAAATGTAATTCGTTCACCCAGCTTTTTGTAGGGCTACCGCCACAGTGACATCCCAATGAATTCACCTCCGATGAAACACCATCCAGGCAGCAGCTGCACCTCATCTTCGCGATCAGAGGTGCGAATCCACTCCCGGAGGTCCTGCACCACTTGCTCCGCCTGACCGATGTTCGATTCGCAGATTCGTCGCTGAGATCACAGCGTTAGGGAGGTTCGCAAAATTGCGAAGCCCACAGTTGTGGATGGTTTATTAGGGGGTTGCAAGGGTTAAGAATGGTTGTTAACAAGAGGATAATAAGCAATAATAGGGGATATACCAACAGTTATGGACAGTTTATTACTATGAATGATTAATAAACATCATATGATAGGTGGTACCACCATTGCGTGATTAATAACCATGACATTAATAAGCATCAACGATAAATTTCTCAAATGGGGGATGATAGGTGGTGGTACCCCTATGACTTAAGAAACCACCATTCTCGTGGTTGTTAACTATCACAAGGATGGCGACTCTTAGCCAGAATCCAAGCAATCGTTCAACGAGGAAATCGATCTTACAATCGTAGAAGATTAAAAACTCCACAGAAAATATACAAGAGCATAGGAATGTAAGTGGTTGTTGTTATTGGCGGGCACGGTTATCAGTGTTGTGTTAATATGCAAACTATGTAATTGTGGTTGTATTGCTGGGGTCGTTGTGGTGGCCTTGGGTGTTCTGGTTGGCTTAGCTCGGTACATCATGGTTGTTGCGGTTGGCGTGGGCGGTAAGGGGTAGCAGAAATAAATAAAATAAGAAACCCAGAGGCAAAGAGGGCTAGATGAAGTACATGGATTGCAGGTAGATCCAAGAACGGAACGTGGGGCGTGTGGTGTGTTCATCTGTTGGTTTTCTTGTGAGTGGCATCTTTTTGGCTGGTGATTTGGCAGGGCGGTGTGCCTTGTGGTGTTTTTGATTGCTGGTGTTTTTTTTGTTTCTGCGGGTCGGTGTTTTGATTGCCGGCAATTTGCGCGGCTGATTTTTGAGGAACATTTTGTTTTGTTCACTGGCAGGTTTGTTTGCTGTTGTTTTCTTAATTTTCTTGTGTTGGTGCTTTAGGCGGTCGGTGTTTTGGTGTTTTTGCTGGTCTGCGTTGGTGTTTTTGATTGCTGGTGTGGGTAGGTAATTTTGTTTGCCGGCGTTGCGGGGCCGATGTGTTTGTGAGCATGTGGTGTTTTTATGACCTGTTTTGTGTTGGTGTTTGGGTCTGCTGGCGCCATGGTTTTCTCGAATTTTTGTGGGGTGATATTTTTTTGGATGTTGTTGGGGCTGGGGGGTGGGATTTCTGGTAGCTAGTGTATTTTTGCTGCAATTTTTGTCAACTGGTGTTTTTTGTTCGCCAATGTCTTTGTCTGCTGGCGCGTTTGCTGGCGGCGTGTTTGCGCCGTAGAATAGTTCGGCGCTGGTGTTTTGAGAGCTGCGCAAGCCGAACAAAAAAACAAAAACATGTCACAAAAAAGACACGGAAAAAAAAACACCCCAAAGAAAAAAACACCAGCATCGAGAAAACACCAAGAAAACACCCGAAAAAAAAACGAAAAAAAACCTAGAGAAAAAACATGCTAGAGAAAACGGCAGCAGAGAAATACGCCGCCAAAGAAGCACACCACCATTAAAAAAAATCCCAAAAGAAAAAAACGCGAACAAAGGAAAAACGACGGCAGAGACAAAAATCACCAAACAAACGACCAGGAACGAAAACATAAACCAGCAAAAAACCACCAGATA
The DNA here is from genome assembly GCA_009767595.1 of Symbiodinium kawagutii. Classification (NCBI taxonomy): domain Eukaryota; class Dinophyceae; order Suessiales; family Symbiodiniaceae; genus Symbiodinium; species Symbiodinium kawagutii. The sequence continues at coordinate 402,108 of VSDK01022257.1, read as the reverse complement.
AGTTTAGAAACAAGACAAACAAACACCAGCAACAACAAACGCCAACAAGACCAAAGAGAACCCCAAAAAGGGAAAACAAAAAAATCAACAATATTCAACCATAATCAATCATCACCGGCATCAACATCATCACCGTCAACCACCAAACTTATGGCCAGCATCACCAGTAACAACATCATCATTATCATCACCTTATCATCGTCACCTCATCAGGAAGCATCCAGCATGATCATGACCACCTCGTCATCAATCATGTAAAAACCATTAACCATCGTCGTCAGACCATCCACACCCTTACAATGCCAGCCAACCATCACATCGCACAGGGTACCTCTGCTGGAGCCACCAGCACCAAATCGGCAGCTTCATCATCAAAATCGATCAGCAAACATCCACCACAGAGCGGCCCCCAGCAGGAAAATCACCAGCATCGTCATGATCGCCGCCACGTCATGATTTCATCATCATCATCATCATCATCATCATCATGAAGATCATCAGCATCATCATCATCACAATCATCATCACCAATGATGTGTCATCTTCCATTC
>VSDK01022257.1:380665-400740 GCA_009767595.1 Symbiodinium kawagutii | reverse complement strand
GGGGGGGGGTTTTCCTTGATGAATCAAGGATAAGGGGTGCCAGCCCGCCCCCTTTGCTACGCAAAGTGAAACTCAAGGTAGCCCTGCGGAAAGCTACCTTTCGTGATTAAGCGTTGATTCCCAACCATCGTTTCATACCATCGTTTCACCATCATAGCTACGAGTACTAACCCACCAACTGGTGAATGATAGTAAGCCGCTGTTCTTCATCAACTAACAAATGATTAACAACTAAAAACCTCCATTAACAACTATAACCACCTACAAACATCATTCACAACTAAAAACCATCATTATTGTCATCAGCCAACACTAGTTCATGATAATCAACCACAATTGAACTTGACCATGACCTTAGCCATCAATTCAACAAACCAACGAAACACCTTATATACTTCGTAGTAATGAACGGTTCCTCCGTTAATCGTTGATGGTTAACAGCCATGGTTAGTAGCTTAGCCAAAAACATAGCCATCAACTGATGCTTACATTTCATGATTAAGAGCCTTGTCTAATGGCTATAGTGGTGTCAACATGGCTGTTTAGCCATCAACTTCGCGTTGTTTCATCGAGTTATAAAGGTTCAACTCAGCCCTAGCTAAATGGTTTATTGTTGGTCATTATCCCCGATTCTAAACCACTATCAACCATGATTGGTCATCCAAACCTGTTATAATAGCCAACCTAGTGTCAATGGTGATAATTCAACTTAGCCTTGATAATGGCTGAGTTAACTAACATGGTTATAATGACGTTAACCACCAACTATCATGGTATAGTTCTCACTATCAATTTTCACTAACCATTATTAAGTATAGTTGAAACCATTGCTACCCCCATAATTGCAACCAACTAATTCATCAACCATTGTAACCATTGCTACCCCCATAAAACTCCATGAAAACCATAGCCATTCATATGGTCAACTGGCAGTGGGTCAAAACCCTTAGTCCCCCTGGTTCCCCTATCATTAACCAGCTTGTTTTCCCTATGAAATTGTTAGTGGAAATCCCCCATGAACGTTGGTTGGTTAACTGCTTGACCCATAGCCATATATAGCTGGTATATCCCCTAGTATTGTTGCTTATTATCCCCTATTATTAACCATTATAACCAGCCATTGGTTGGTTAATATTGACCCATAGCCAACATCCATGTTAACTATGGTTAACTCACTATCTATCAACCAACAAATATCAACCACCAACTATCATGGTTACTATGGTCAACTACCTATCCTTCCTCTCCACCAAGCCATGCCATGCCATGCCGCCTCGGAGCGTTGAGCCCTGCAGTAGGGCGCCATGCGCACCAGGCAGCTGCGCAGCGCACGCTTCTCCGTCAACTCGCCACGCAGCAGGCCTCGCATGCGTCGCGGGGATGCGGGGATGGGGCTACGTCCGTGGGGGTGAAATGATGGTTGTTTGATGGTCAAATGATGCTGAAATGATGGTAGAATGGATGTTTGATAGTTAAAATGAATTTGAATTCTGCAGGTGTTAGGTGAACTTGATTTGACATTCTGACTCAATGGATCCTATCTTATGATGGTGAAATGATGGCATTATATTGTTTTTTCGATGGTCAAATGATGGTGAAACGGTCTTATGATGGTCAACGTCGTTGGTGAAATGATGGCATTATTGTTATCTTGTTGGTGGCTTCGATGATTCCACCATTTGTTAAAACTAAAGACGAAGGAAAAGATGTTAAAAACACCAACCAGTTTTCTTGTTGTTTCTTTATGACGATTTAAAGTTTAACGTTGATTGAGTAATGGTCAAATTTTGGTGAGATGATTGCACTATGTTGGCGAAAGTTAAATGTTTGTCAAATGTCGTGGGTGAAGTGCTATTTTTTGAAATGTTGGTGAATGTTGGTAAGGTGACGGTGAAGTGTCGGTTAAATCACTGTCAAATGAGGGTAACATGACGGTCATGTGATCATGGTTGACAAGTACTAACTACTGATTCTTGCGGTTTCATATCAACTGTGATGGCGCTCAAATAAGGGGTAACAATGGGTACAAATAATGGTTTACGATGGTCATATGATGGCAAAACAATGACTGGGAATATGATGGGACCATGAAGTTTGGTGAATAGAAGTCATATGATGGTCAATTATTTGTTAAAAGGTCATATGATGGAAATTGTACTGGCGATATCATAGTAAAAGTTTGATAGGTGATGGTCAAAATCACGTGAACATACTGGTTACTTCATGATTAATTTGTTGTGGAGTGATGACCAATGATGGGAACACGATGGTTAATGACTCAAAACTGATGATATTTAGGATATTTTGATGGTGACTGATGAGGGTTGCTGGAACAAACCTCCGACAGTGACACCTTCGCGTCCCCAGTTTCGTCGCAGCCATAGTTTTCGACAGTTTCATGCCTACTCGTGGCTCAAACCAAGAGTGTGATTCGGAAGATTTGGGGATGGTGTCTCCTTGCAAGATGCTTCTGCAACATCCGAAAAAACATCCGCTTAAACATGCCTCAGCATGCTTCAACCTGCGGCTCAACCATGGTCAACTGCCCCAACTGCACACTTCAACCTGCTTCAACCCAGGGCCCATCGCCATGCACGGCTCCGAAACCGCGACGCGGGTTTTCACCAACCGCACTGAGGCCAGCACCTGGTCGTTGCACGCAACTGTCCCAGTCCTCGCGGTTGATCTTCAATCGATCATCGAAGCGGAGAAAGCCGTCATCCTCCGACGAGGAAGGGGCTGCCCTCTGGGAATGGCTGAGGATTTCTTGGTTGTTGAGGGATATAACTTGAAGTTATTATTGATGGTTATTCATGCTTAATTATTCATGGTTGTTCATGGTTATTGATGGCTATGCATGGTTATTCATGGTTATTGATGGTTACAACGCATGGTTATTCATGATCATTTACGGTCATGGGTGCTTATTCATAGTTATAATGGATATCATAATGGTATTCAGTCATATGTATTCATGGCTTTAAGTTAGTTCCTGAGGTTTTTGGAAACTGTTATAAGAGGGAATTTCTTGAGATGATGGTAGGTTGGAGCCAATCACTGGTGGTGAATGCTTCGTAGCGGTACATGTGTTTTTTAGATACCCGGTGGCAATCAACCATAAGTGATTTTGGTGGTAAATGGTTGGTGAATAGTTTTGTTGGGGGCATGCTTGGTTAATGAATGTTCATGGTTGCTTAATGGTTGGTGGCATGGCTGGTTCACGGTTGATGATTAATGGCTAAGAATGGTAGGTTATCCTCTGGCAAACCATCCCCTAGAAGTCAAAGCTACGAACAACTGGTGGATGTCAGGCTTCCAGGTAAGTTTGCCACAGGGGAACTACAACCAGCTGCAGCCAAATAAACAAAAACCCGGTTTTCCGAAAGTTGGGAAAACCCAAAGTTATGGTATCACTGTACATGGTCAATATGGGATGATTTGGGGGTACCCCCATTTTGAGATACCCCCATGTTTCATTTGGGGGTACCCCCCATTTGTTAGCAAAACATGTGGCAAAAAAATCCCCGGCGTTTCTTAAAATGAACCCTTCGAGTGCAAGGCCGAACATTCGGGATTGGCTCGTGAACATCTGGGGTGTGCTTGGAACCATGGATGGCAGGAAACAGTGCTTACGGACTGCCTGTTTTGTCACTACCAAATTCTGCACTAAACGTTCTTTTGCCCACCTTTAAAACTTGATAAACAAACGCATCACCATTGAGAACACAAAAAACCCAAACAGTACAAACAATGACCATGAAGTAAACTTCAAAACATCCTGAAGCCATTGAACTAGCCTCAACACTGATCGATGAACCTAAAATGATCTTCAAACATCAATTAACGATTCATTAATCATTAGTGGCCATCATTACTTATAGCCATTCTTTCACTAGCAATAGACCATTCATCAACAACTGATCAACCATCAACACCATTCACTGATCAACCACTGATGAAGCATAAATCAACAATTCATCAATCATCCATTCATCACTCACTAATCAACCATTATATTCCTTATTGTTACTTATTATCCCCCGTGATTAATCATCATGAACCGTTCATTAAGCATGAGCGATAATAACTTAGTAATAACCATCAATGACCATTCATTCACCATTCATTGACCATTGGTAAAAGACTATTACAGTAACCACTATACATCATAACCACTATCAACCATGATAAGGACAAAACATTATAAACGCCATCATACACCACTATAAACCACTCTGAACACCATTAATTGACCATATATAACCACTATATAACCAATACATAATCATTGTAAACACCACCATTCACAATCATTAACCACTCTATAACCATTGTGAACGCCACCATTCACCACTGACCGTAGCCATTCATTGACCATCCACGCAGCATCTCACCTCCTCCTCACCGGCCATCGGCAGCGCTTCAGCCTTCGGAGCATGGTAGGTGGGCAACACAAGTGCTTGTTTTTCATGGCTGATTTGACAATGTTGCCAGAAAATAACCCTGTCAAATAAGCCTATGGATATGTTCATATCTAGGGTTTTCCATGGATATCCATGGCTGATTTGACAGGCTTATTTCAATTATATAACTAGCATATGCCATGGATATGTTCATGTTTTTTCTGCAACAAATCCTAATGCTTGAGATTTATATAATGCTGATTTCCGGTGACACTCGGCCAGTTCAGCTGCAGACCCCAGTGGTTAGTATGGTTGTAATCTATTGTTATAACTAGCATGGTTATTTCTTGATGTTCACGGTTTGATTTATGCAATCGTTTCTAGTGGCTACTAACGGATATAATTAGTATGGCTACAATGGTTGGTGTAATGGTTGCTGATGTTTGTCAATGTGTGTGGTTAATGGTTTACAATGCTTTCTACTCGTTAATGCGAATGGTTGACAACATCTGCTCTTTGAAGTCCCCAAGTAAGGGTTGATAATTGACAAGAGTTGTTGATGGTTGATTTCAAAAGGTCAAGAATGGGGATGATGATGGTTATCGATGGTTGATTATCAATGGTTAAGAACGTTAAACCATCCATAAATCACATTGTTTCTGAATGGCGGTTTCAACCACTCCAAAAAGAACTGCTGGTGTCAATAGGGATAATCATCCCAATTCCTGGGAAAAATATATAAAGCCACCACACAGTATCAAACAGTTGCCTTTCAGTTCCCCAAAAAGTGAACTGACAGTGGATTTCCTTTTTCGGATGCTATATCATCATAATCAAACTATTGCTCATTATTGCTGCTTGTATTTCTCCTATCATTAACCATTGTTAGTGGCTAGAAATCCCTACAGAAACCCCTATAAAGCATCCAACGGTCCGGCATGTATTGATGTCACAGATCCCTTCAATCTTCCCCCCTTCCAGTGATCTTTTTTCATTGCTGGCACACGCAAACTTGCAGAGCTCGACGACACCTGGCGAAAGGCTTGCGTAAGACTATCTCTCTGCTTATATATCATGTACGGTGAAGAGAAATCAGCATACCCTCTGGTAAACTAACATAGCAATGGAAAATCACAATGTTTTATAGAGAAACCCTGGGAAAACATTGATAATTGGTGGATTTTCCATTGCTATGTTAGTTTACCAGAGTGTACTCCTCATCAACCACTTGACATTTCTATCTTTAGCCTCTGTCCACTTGTCACACGTTCGATTCCGGTATTCTGGCTGTTAAAACACCTTCAATTCCAGTCATGTCTTTGTTTCATCCACATCGCCATTGTCATAAGGAATGTCAGTGGGTCAGTGGATCAAACAAGAACTTATTTGTCACAGCTCAGCCCACTCCATTAGACCCTCTGAAATACCGGCTAGATGATCAGTTTCTGCACTTGGGATCCCCTGTGCGTAGGGTTCGTGTTGGTGTCCGGGAAGGGAATCAGCCATCATTCATTGTCCATGATCCGATGGATATTCACTCACTGTCAGTATCCAATATCCGAGCATCATCATTAAGCATTAATCGTTCACAAATTAACCACTAAGAACCATTAATCAACCGCTAATCGACCACCAGGAACCACTAATTCATCAACCACTATGTACTGTACAACCAGAATCAACAATGGTTGATGGACAGCCATGCGTCAAAGCTGTCCCCTATGACATTAGAGAACCGTGGCCAACAACTAATGGTCACTCATATCCAGCCATCGTTGATCTATTCATCCATTATCCAACTGTCATAATCAAACATAAAATTTCAAGCAATCCACCCAAAAAGCTAATCCACAACCAAGTCATAAATCTGTGATATATCCACCACTAAGTCGTAAATCCGTGATAAATCATCAAAATTCATCAACCATTGGCTCAAGCCCTCAGCGACTGGCCAACCATTGGCTTCCGGAGCTCAACCACGAATCAACCACTACACCTTGCGGTGTCCCAAGGGTGGGCCGACGATCATCGCCACGTCGCCTCACATCACCGCCGTCAGTGGCAGGGTCTGCGGCGTAGTTTCCGGGCCCTTCACCGCGACGTCAGGAACCTCGAGGAAAGGTTGCCATTGGGAGATCTGTAAAGGATACAATGCAAAAAATGTACCCTACAGTAGGTTATACACATGGTGGTTCTTAAAATAGGGAACTCCAAAAATGGTTGGTTTGTTAGTACAAATGACTATTAAATACTATTAATGGATGATTTGCGGGTACTCCTATTCCAATCATGCACCCAATGCTTGTCATCTCAGTATACCAGGATGGCATCTTGAGACACCATTCGCCCGTTGATAGGTTCACTTGACCTACATTAGGAGCACTAGCCATAGGGACCCCTATCCCTACAACTTGCAGCCGGCTGGACAATCCACCTGTTTTTCAGCTGCTTTACCGTTTGCAAAGGAATGTCCGCTTTTCTTTGGTGTCTTTGATGGCCTAAGGGTAATATGACATACTTTTCAATGATTGTTCGTTTTGGAACTTTTAGTTACAACACACATCAATGTACACTCTGGCAAACGAAAGAGGACGTGTAAAATGCACCATTTAGAGCTGGTTTACCTATGAAAATGGTCATGCTTAGCTTCCACGTCTATCTACCAAATATCAACCGTGATTCGTTTCTATGCCTCATTGGTATGGACTACTACTAGGCTTACTAAGCGGAAATTCAATTATCATGAGTTCATAATCATTCCAATAACGACGCTTAACATCACTGATCCTAATCTTCGGAAGCCCTTCTAGCACAATAAAGCATAGCACTATTGGAATCATCCTCGAGTCACCAAAACGCATCAGTCGCAATCTTAAGCGATGTTAAGATAGGCGCTATGCTTCTGCAAGCAACGCACAGCACAGCATCCTAATGACCAACCATGGCCACCGCAGCGGCCAGACCTGGTCTCCAAGTTACCGTGGGCAGCACCGAGGTCGTCGGGGAATCGATCCAGAACTGCAGGTTCGGACGCTGCCTGGGTGTGGTGCCGCAGTGGACGCCAAGGTGTGGTTCCTACCCATTGGTGTGGCAACCATGTTCTGTTCATCCCATGTTCTTCACCAGCAGCGAAAAAGTGAACTTGTTGGATCTCCCCAGCATTCATCATCAAACATTTTGGTGATGAACATTGCCGTTGATTCATCGTTTCCCATCAACACGATGAACTTGTTGGTTATGAACAACCATGTGTTCAATTTTTTGGTTACTATCCCCTACCATTCTCCCCTCACCACCATCTAAGCATGAACTAAGAATCATATGCTCAACGAAAACGCCATCTACCATTTGCTTGGTGGCCACCCTAGCAGCTCCGAATCGCTCCTGTTTGAAAGGGACATACCCATGGCTCCGAATCGCTCCCAGCTTGCATAGTAAGCTCACTTGGAGTTGATGAGCCTTAAGCTTCACAAGTCCCAACGTGATCTCCCAACCGTCAAGCGGATGTTCTTCAGAGGGGTCATTAGCCATGTCCCAATTGGACATCACTCAACTACTATGGGAATAAGCCTCAGCAGTTATCCAGTTTGGTGATGTAACCCATGTCCCAACCGATGGGATATTCACCAACCCCTGTCTTCACCAAGGAACACTTTGGCAGCTTCCAGCCACCTCTGCCCTTCGGCCGCGATGGAGTTCTTTTGCATTGTGACTTCCCGCAAATTCCTCGAGCGCAAACAGCACGTGACCGTCCACGGTGTGATCATTGACCAACAAGTCGTCGTGATTAAGGCTAAAACTTAAGGTTGCGGTCATGTTGCGGTCATGTCCTGATGACTTTCAACAATGATTTCCTCAGCAAAACAGATTATTAACAAAGACGGTGACTGAGAACGGTGTGGATGGTTTCTATCAACCACTCCACCACGTTCCGCGAAGGCTTCTGCAGGAATGAAGGGGATGACGTGTCACGTAACCCTTTTTCTAGTATCACCTTAACCATGATATTTCCTATGGTTGTTAATTATATCCCCTACAATCATTCACTTTTATCGTTTACTCAGCCGGGTCATGCCATCATGGTTGAATGGGCCCAACACCTGACGCCGTCCCAGCTGCAGTTGGACTTGCTGCGAGCACAACGTGCGTCCCAGGGCGGCGACCCCCAGATCCGTCAGGCCGTTTTGGTCCAGGTCAAGCCATTCCAAGCGCGGGGTCCTGCGCGGTGCTTCCCTGCTGACAGGTGGTGAGTCGTTGGTTGTAGGGAGGCAACCAACTGGTAGGCTGTTATAGGCTTGGTTGTCTATAGGCTAGTGACTTGTTGACTATAGGGTATTACTAGGGTATACCAGAGTATACTACTTGGATGTGCAGGTGGGGTTATAACTCATGGTTATAAGTATAAGCCTTGTAAGGTAGCTTAAAAGCCCTAAAAACCATGGAAGGAGGCACTGGTAGGCTGTTATGGGGGCTTGGTTGTCTACAGGCTGGTTGTTTACTACATCGCAGTTGGTTGTCACAGTCAGTGATGGTCACCAACTACCTTGGTCCAACTGCGACTTCGATGTCGTTTCAGTGGTTGGAACAGCCTTGGAACAGGCTTAGACACCAAAGTGTGTCCAGGTCTCTGGGGAGCGTTTGCGGAATTGCGACCAACTGAGTCACAGTTGGGCGACAGTTGGACGGTCACCCCCAATGACAAAGAACAAGTCTGGACCAACTTTGATGGGCTATTACTTTTTTTTATTTTTTCGGGCTGTTACTTTTAATTGATGTATATCTTTTGACCAACTTCAAAGCGATAGCCCATCAATTGAATCTTTTAACTAATTCATGATGTAGGTGCTTCTCAAGCCGGTTTGGGGACCCAAAAGTTATGATTGATTTGTTACTATCAATGGTAAAGGATGAGAACTCGGGTACCCCGTGGTTTCAGAAACCACCTTCACTGGCCGCTGAAAGAGGGATATCTCATCATGGCCGTTACAGTTTTTGAAAAATACCAGGCAATATCACCTCATACAATATAGTTTTTATATGATTATATGCCTATAATATACATATATATATACTGGTACATACATTACGTACATATACTTGTACTCATAAGAAACCCATTGTCAACCAACCATGACCAATCATGATCAATCATGATCATCAATTATTCACCATCATTTGCCCTCACCATATGATCAAATTCTGCCGACAGCTGAGTCCTCTTCATTCCTGCAGCCAAAGCTTGAAGACCCACATCTCCCAGAGCATTTTCACTCAAGCACAGCCACTCCAAAGCCTCGTTCCCAGTGACATTTGGAAGACAGATGGCAAAGAATTGCTTCGAGAAACATGATTGACAATGAATCTTGGTAAACAAACAAAACATGGGTCATTGTCATTAACGATCAAGTTGTCAAATCATTACTCATCATTCTCAAACTGTCAATAATCAATGATTATCATGATAGCTGGTCAATGAAGGTAAGCAACAAGTGCAGGGACATCTCTGGACCCGTTTGTCTGGGCGGAATGGTGGCTTTGAATCAGTCAACGCTGCTGTTCAATGATGAGCCCATCATGCTTAAAATCAACATGTGTTTTGCAAGCTAGAAGCGTCAAAAGCACGGTCATGACAATCACCATCATCACCATCAGAACAATTCTCATCATCAATCGCTACACGCGCTGCAGTAGCGAACCTTCTTGTTCACCAGTATCAGCCATCATTATTGACCCTTGTTAGTGGATATGAAGCATCATGAAACAATGGCTACTAATGTTGCTACAATGGCTACTAATGTTGCTCATCATCAATACAACCTCTATGCCTATATGTTTTTGTCCAAAAATGGTGCAGCCCCCAAAGATGGCTAGTTCCCCTATTACTAGTACTAATGAGTACCCCCCCATCATAGACAAAACTAGTGATGTCTCACAATTGGAAACCCCCAAAAAAGATGGCTTATCACAGCCTTAAAAATGATGGACAAACCCACAGCATCTCGTCCGCCCTGCAATCTCAGCAACTGCACCATGCCCAGCATACAGGGTGCGTGCCAGTGCTAACGCACCTGCGCGCGGGGGCAAAACCCTCCCAGCACCAAGCTGGGAGTCCCAACTGTGGCTATCAGCAACAAGCTTCAGGGCATCCGCAGGTTTTGAGGCAAGGCATCCGGATCCGCTTCAGGCTGTGCTTTGCATATAGCAGCATTAATTCATCATTGGGCCCTGTTATATCCCAAGTGACTACTGGCTTCGAAAGAAACATCATGGCTGATCAAACGACGGCAACGGTCATGACAGCTTTCAATAACTGCCTTTTCAGTCTGTTCGCGGTTATAATCTATACCCAAAAAAAATGCTTGTCGCTTGGAAATCCCCACGTCGAAAATGAACAAATAAAACCAACCCCAAAGAATATATGGGGTTGTCCATAAACGGTGGTACCTGCGAACCAACCAATAATGATCATGCTTCATCAAAAGGGAAACCAACCAGCTTTAGGCGCGGGTGTTTCTCAAAACAGGGGACCCCCCAAATCATCCAATGGACCAATGGAAACCATTGATACTTACAAACCAACCATAGCTTTGGGGGTTCCCCTATGGCTTGACAAACCACTATATGGTTAGTATATCCCCTATGAAATTTATACCAGCCTTTTTTGGGGTACCCCCCCTTGTAAGAAACCACCACATCGTTTATGGACAAACCATGACAAAGCCATATCTCTGCAACCCGATCTTCATGAATCATCAGACCCACCTTGCGTGCCAACGGCGTTGCGCGACAGATGCAAGTCCTGCGAAGGCGGCAGAGTGGTAACCCTCAGGGGCTGTTGACTTAGGTTACTTCACTACAGGAACTACCAGGGTAACCACCAGCCTACTTAGTTAACTTAGGCTTTCACATGCAAAAATTAGGTAACCCTAGCAGTGACAATAGTGGATGTAACTATACTTCGGTGGCGAATCTAAACCACCGAATCCAACCAAGCAGGTACCATTCTGCTAATACTACTTGGCAGCTGGTGAGTGGCAAGCATCCAAGGAAACCTCATTTCCAGCCCGGCCCATGCTGGTAGGTCAAGGGCTACCCCGGCTAAGATTGTAGCACAGACTCACGGCAAAAGCGGTCTATTTGAGGAGTGTGGTTGAACATTTTCCTTTTCTACTGTGCGCATAAAGCATCATGCATCATTATAAATCAATAGTAAAATCAGTTGATATGTTCTTATCTTACAATCATACTAAATAGACAGTTTAGACACAAACGCACAAACAAAAAAGCACGGGCGGTATCCAGATTTTCTCGGCACCCTGTAGACTACTTGCACACTCCTCTACACCAGCTTGGCTCCTAGAAACCCGGGTTTGAGATGACCACCATCTTGAACCATCCTTAGCCATCATTAAACTCTACACCACCTCGGGGATAGATGGCGTTATTGACTGTTGATTGATGTTTGATCAGGTCCTTGAAATGGCTATGGGTCGATATTAACCAACCAATAATGGGGGATAATGACCAACAATAATAGGGAAAACAATTGTTAATGATAGGGAACAAGGGGAAAAGGATTTTGACCCATCGCAAAATGTTGTTGCAGGATCACTGTTGGATTGCTGGCTTTCATACGTCGCTTGTTCGTTGCACAACCCGCGGGTAAGAGCAACATGATTTTTGGAAGACGGCTTTCCGCATAGTTCTCGCAAAGGTAGGCCCCCAACCACTGTAAGTCGGTTAATAACTAACTTACAAGGGTTAACTGCCATTTACAGGATTTTTTTACAAATTTATCAGTGCTGGGGGCCCACCTTGTAGTTCCTCTATTGGACTGCGTGCTACAAACCAACTGAATAGAAATATATTGGACGATCCATGACAAGCACCACCACTGGCACAACAACAATATTTTGTTTGTCAGGCTTAATGCTGAATCCGATGGACAACAAATAACTTTGATATGTTTGTAGATGTGTTGGTTAAGATTCGAGCTAGTGATATCATAGCTGGTTATGCTAGTTATCACCAAAGTCAAGTGCGCGTCACCCTAGCCATTCAACACAGGATCGTTAACTGGTAAAAATCACAGGTATCATTGGTTGATGGGAAAATCTACAGGAAACCCGGCTGTTTTAACCACCACGAGTTGCTTCCCAGGTCGATTTTCGCAACTGCCAAGGTGCCTCAGCGGCAACCACTGAAGCTCAGCCGTGCCCCAGAATCATCGTTAAAGCACAGATATATTTATCATTTGCCTGGTACTTATATATCCCAGTACTTCACTTCGTTCACTTGGTTCACTTGTCCGAAGTTATAGCATGTTATAGTTTAAGTGAACTAACTCACCTGGTGGTTGCCCTGGTAGTTACCCTGGTAGTTACCCTGGTAGTTACCCTGGTGGTTACCCTGGTAGTTCCCCTAGTTCACTCACCTATGTCAACAGCCCGCCACGCACTGCCACCAATGTTGCCGTAGCACTCCTGAAGCTTGGGAAGCTCTGGCATGGCTCGGGCCACCGCTTGCAGCCCACCGTCACCGATGCCGTTGCCGGCCAGTACCAGCTGTTCCAACCTCGACTTGTCGCGAGTGGTGAATTGTCATGGCGAATGGATGGTTATGCAGTTTGAAATAATGGTGAATTTGTTATAGTGAATTATAAACTCGGTCAGGTTTGATAGTTTGAGAAGAGATTGTGCAGTTGAACGATGGTGAATTAGATGTGATTAGTGAATGAATTGGCTAAATCACGGTGAATTGGGAGTTGATGAATGGTGTCGTAATGGCTAGGTAATGATGATAGTTAGTTGATCGTTGACTAGTGGCTGATTGATACTTAACGAATGGCCAAGTAATGGCTCAGACTGGCGAATGAATTGTTAAGTAATTGGTTTGCACATGGCTAAGACAAACCGCGGAAGAAGAACAATCACATGCAAACACCCAACAAACGCAAAGTTGGAGGATTTCAAACGATAGGAATGATGTGGTCTTGATCCAATAAATATAACATAATCCATAGTTGCGACACATGATCCAAGAAAAAACACATATGGCTGTGGGTCAGTTCACCCCGCACCCTTGGTTCCCCCATAACTAACCTTTGTTTTCCCTATAGTTTTGTTGGTGGAAATCCCTCATTAGTTGGTTGATTAATATTGACCCATAGCCATATACTTATCATCATGGTAAATTACCCTATAAGGTAGGTAAACTATCCCCATGATCGGTTGGTTAACTGCTTGACCCAGCTCGCCATGTTTTGTCACATGTGCCAGGCTGTTGCGGATCCTGGGAGGTGGGCCGTGATGGCACTGATTCTCCCAGCCGCGGTCCAGCAACAAGGGCGTGCTCGGCAATGCTTTGGCCAAAGCTTCCTGAGCGCTGACCCGGCCGGGCTGTGCTGAAGCATGGCGTGGGCCGGTGACTCGAGTGGCAAACTTTGAAAATCCATCATTTTGGTTGGAAAAATGTGGGAAACCATCCATGTATGGTGGATTGTCCATTGCCATGTTAGTTTACTAGAGGGTATACATGATGTCTGGTTGGTGGTTTCAACTACTATGAAAAATATGCTTGTCAACCAATCAATTGTTACTAATGACCTTTGGGAAAAAGAAAAAAAATGTAAATCAAACCACCAACCAGATGTGTGCTGCAGTATCTGTCCGCATGGAACTATTCATGAATCTATTTTGGTGAGGAGTCCAAATGTACATCTACAGATCTGTATACCTGTCGGCAGGGCCGGAAGGTGTGGTACCCAAGTTACTCCAAGAAAGGTAACAAGTGAGGAAGGGCCAAGGGAGATTCTTCACAAGCACATCATCGCAACCCTCGTATCAACCACTATTGACCAGCGTGGTTGGTGGGTTGGTGTGTGATCAACCAGCGGCAATTGGCATAGCCACTAGAACTTTTGATCATCATTGACCACAAATCACCTTTATCAGCCATTGTTGGCAACTGGGTTGGTGACCACTATCAATCATAATAGCAACTAACCAAGAACCAATATCAGCAATTATCAACTATAGACATAGTTTTGGAGTTTTAGTAAGTTTTCTGGGAATGTGAACCCTTTCCAAACGTAAGTCAAAATGAATGGTTACTAGACAAGTTGTCAACCAATATCAATTTATTTAACCATCATTATTAACCATCGCTATTAATTATATAACCATCATTCTTGAGCATCATGAACCACTATATGATGACGTTCTCAAGCGTTCTAAACCATCATTGCTGAACATCATCCACCACCAATAGTCACTGTAGGCCGCCATGGTTGGCGATTATTAGCCATAGCTAAGAACCATCGGAAACCATCGTAAATAGCGCTTGTACTGCTGGTTGTTCTCCCTGAATTTGCAACTATTAATCATAATCTACCACAGTTGAAAATTGCTGGCACAATCAAAAAATATCAGTCGTTAGTTAATTATTGACCATTGTGAACCAGAGTGGTTACAGTACACACATTTTGCTATCATTGTTATAAGCCATTATCAGTGCTGCTTAGCCATTACTGGAAACAATGCTGCTAGCTTGCCATTATATAATATATACTTGGTCATTTCCCATAGTGAATGGCTATTCACCCATCATTTAGTTTGAAAATCATTATTCAATAATGAGTTAACCCACATCAACCACCATTACTCACCATTATCAACAACTATCAACCATACTTGACTCAACACACAGATTGAACATTGTAAACCAAGGCGATTAGCCATCATCATACAATTATCTAACTATCATTATTATTCGCAAAATTGAGCATCACCTTAGTCGTCATTGTTACTCTTCCCCATATGGTTTATAAACTACTACAGCCAACAACCATCCTTTTAACCGCGTAAACACATCATCATTTCATATTCACATATGGGTGTTTCTCAAGTCATAGGGGTACCCCAAAATCATCCAGCATATTAACTATTTATAGTAATAAACCAGCCATGGCTTGGGGGTACCCCCATGGCTTGAGAAACACCCATCTGTTTGTCGACTCCTCTTGTGGGGACACCAAAAAACCACATCGCTCAGCTGTGACTCAGCTTTGCGCGGCGCAGCTGCGATGAGTTCATCTAAAGCTGTGGGTCAATTTCAATCGAGATACTTAACAAGCTAGATGGTGGTTTCTGAGAATAGGGAACCCCCAAAAATGGTTGGTTTATTGCTATAAATGATTAATAAACTGGATGATTTGGGGGGTCCCCTAATCTGAGAAACCACCAGATGTGTTCGGGCGATTGCTAGGGAGGTCCCAAGAGATCGACCGGTCGAATCGCTTCACCAAAATCTTCTGTACCTGAAAGCACACTCAACGAGAACGACGTGCTGTTGGATGCGCGTCCAACAGGACAACCTTCCCGTTGAGTCCGCGTTTCTCCGCACAGTCTCCGGCAGTTCCTGGATGCAAACAAGGCATCGCCATCTGAAAATCCCGAGACAACAAACACAGATCAAGGAAGAGCCAAGTTCGTCAAATCAAACTTTGCACAACACGGTGTAAGGTCAAACCCGGAATGCAAGGCCTTCTTTGACAAAAAAGATGCCAAGGTATGACCTTGGTTTGTCAAAGAAGGTCTTGCAATCCAGGTTCACAAATGTGAGGAGTTCAAGTTCAGGGCTTGGACGAGCAAAGATTGGCATGAGACCAGTGCATGCCCTCAAATCTGGCAGCTATCCGTCACCATCGGCAATGTCTGCATCCGATAAATCCATCACACCCTGGCCTGCATCGAAAAAACATGGCTGGGACAAAAAAGATCGCTAAGAAGAAGCAAAGAGCAACATCAATACCAAAATTTGCCAAGTCGAACCCAACTCAACGCCACCCCGCCCAAAGAAGCTGCTGCGTTGGCGCGGCTGTTGCAACTCGAGGTTCTCCACTTTGGTCATGGGCGACATGCCGACTGCACCGGGGCTTCGAGACTGGTCTCTGGCCTCACGGAATGCCCTTGTTTCGTCCTTGTTGCATATGAAGTCTGAGAGATAGGGCCCCTTTAAGCTCCTCAATCATTGACGGAAGAACTTCGGATGAGGCCTCCATTTCAGCAGCCGGGACACCAGGAACAACGACTTGCAGGCCGACACCTTTTCCTGAGAGACCTTTGACTGTAGAAAAATGACGGTCTGTGAGTCAGTTTGATGTGTCAATTTTGAGTTGTTCATCCTGACTTTGAATTTCTCCAGGGTCATCGGGACCCTGCAGCTCATGCTGTGCTGAGCGAACTCCATTCCAGTTCATTCCACTTCCACCTTGAACCTCTCAGCGTAGCGGGTAAAGCTCACTCTGCGCATTCAATCTCTGACCCTAGAAGTCTGGGGGCAGACTTTGAATTCGCAGAGTAACTGTGCACTCGTGAGTATTCAAAATATGCAGGTTTTGCATCGCTGCCTAAAAAACCTCCAAAGGTCAGCATCAGAGAAACGCTCAAATGGAACGAAGAGACGTTAGCCATACACAGATCCGGCTGCTCCATGGTTTCCCGTGGAAATGGAGCAGATCGGTGCTTGAATCCGGAGCTTCTTGAGCCCAGGGGTCGCTCTGCGCAGACCAGGCGGCCATGAACCGCCGAAGCGCACTACGGGAGTGGCAAGGCTTCATTTCCTATCCCCACATTTGGAATTGACTGTCCTTTGCTGTCACAGCATGATGGGCTGAATAAACTGTAATCAGAACCCATCGTGAAAAGGAACAAATGAAATCATGCTAAAACATGATGAAATGAAGAAATTATGTTAACTGTAGGGTCTAACAAAATGATGGACAACTATAGTCTACCGAGTGACCAACATGATGGACAACTACCAGAAACCAAACAATCATTCACTATACTAATCACTACCACCCGGTAGTTACTGACCATTACAGTTACATTGGTGTTTCTCAAAAAAGAGGACCCCCCGAATCATCCAATAGTAACCATTTATATATAGCAATAAAGCGATCATAACTTTCAGGGTTCCAGATGGCTTGAGAAACCAACACATGCGTGTGTATATATATATATATCGGTTGGTATATTCAATATTTGTGTTGCTTATCATCCCCTATCATCAACCATTTGATTGTTTCTCAAAAGAGGGGACCCCCCAAAATCATCCATTTGGAAAACACTTATAATAACAAACCATCGATTTTGGAGTTTCCCTCGTTAAAGACGCCACCATTTAAGAGAAAATCCTTGTAACCAAATGGCAGTGGGTCAAAACCCTGTACCCCTGGTTCCTCTTTCATGAACCATGATTGTTGGTGATTATCCCCCATGAAAGATGGTTGGTCAAAATTGACCCACAGCCATATGGTTGGTATATCATCCCCTAGTGTTGTTGGTTACTATCCCCTTTTATCAACCATTAACCAGCTATTATTGTCGGTCAACTGCTTGACCCCCTATAATCTCCTACTATCAACCATTTAAGAAAACAGGTGTATACCTATCATACCCTACTGTCATACCTTATTATCATCCGTATCCCTTATTATCATACCTCAAAAAAATATAAATATTAATATATATATATATACCATACATGGTAGGTATAAACCAAACGAGTGGTTGGTCCCAAGATTAGTTCGCCCCCAGTCTCCGCTCCCAATGCGCGAATAGCGTTCTCCGGCAGGTTCAAGACCTTGAGAACGCCGAGACGGAGTGGCAGCTGCGGTGCTGAGTGCTTGGTGATGCTTGGAATGTTGAGGGATGGTTCATGGATGGTTCATTGGATGATGGAGGGAGGGAGGGAGGGAGGGAGGAAGGAAGGAAGGAAGGAAGGAAGGAAGGAAGGAAGGAAGGAAGGATGGATGGATGGATGGATGGATGGATGGATGGATGGATGGATGGATGGATGGATGGATGGATGGATGGATGGTGAATGGATGGATGGATGGTGAATGGATGGTCACTTATTCATGGTGGCGTGGGCAGGTGCGGAGGTGACCCTTCGCGATGGTGAAGCTGCTAGCTACCTCAGTAATCAATGGTCACCCCTGAGCATTCATCATCAGGTTACTATCAAGGTCACCAACTGGAGATTTTACACCTGAAAATGTATTGAAAAGGTTTATAACCCTTGACTACCAAGAAACACGTGAAGTATAAACCATATGGGCGTTTCTCAAAATAGGGCTACCCCCAAGTCATCCAATAGTAACCATTTAGACTAATCAACCAACCATTCTTGGGGTCCCATATTTTGAGAAACCCCCATATAGTTGACTACCCCAACGGTAAGTTGTGCCAGGTGGCAGGTATCCAAATCTAGTCGATCTTATCCACCTTGCTGTGGAACTCGCGGCCCCATTTTTCCAACTATCAACCATCATTACTTAGATGGTGGTCTCTCATAAGAGGGGACCCAAAAAAATGGTTGGTTTATTACTATAAATGACTACTAATGGATGATTTTGGGGTACCCCTATTTTGAGAAACCACCAGATGTGCAGGTGGGGTTGCAACCATGGTATTTAGCCTTGTAAGGTAGCTGAACTAACCCCCAAAAACCATCAAAAACCATGATTAGGGACCGTGGGGGTGCAGTGCCAAATGAAGTTGGTTTGTAGTTCTTATGGCTGTCATAATTGATATCAAACCGGTTGTGGTTGGTTTACTTGGTGGCTTATAGATCCCTTGCTAAAAATATATTTTTAGTGGTTATATGGTCAATCAATCATATCCCAAAAACACTAAAAACCTAAGTTAGTGGGTATAAGCCATCCAGTTTATGGTTGGCTCATGGTTGGTTAGCCAGGTTCAACGAACCATCAACCAACCACACACCAAGCACCAACCAACCATTCTCATGCCATTCGTCAACCTTTCACCAACAAGTCACAAACCACTCACCAACTTTTAATCAACCACTCACCAACCTCACAAACCACTCACCAACCTTCTAGCCAACAATTCTCAAGCACCAAGTAACCACCAACCATTCACCGTCCATTCACAAACATTCACCAAACATTCACCAACCTTTAACCAACCATTCACCAAGCATTCGCCAAGCCATGAACATTCACCTGCCACGGCTTCCCACTGGTGCCTTGAGATTGGGCAGCCATGGCAATGACTCAGCCAGAGCCATGGCGCCTGGGAGCCGCAGGAGATTGGGTGGTCATGGTTGGTGATACTGAGCAATAAGAATGGTTACTGAGCTATTCATATTGATGTATGGTTGATGGATGCTGATTTTGGGATGGTTCATGGATGCTTCATTGGTATGTTATTTATATATATATAGAGGCATATATATACACATATATACAAATATGTATATAGAAATACATATACATATATAAATGGAACTGTATGGTCACCCCCCCAACCACAACCTACCTTGAGCCATTTGCACTGGTATTCATGATATGAAGCCATTTTTGTGGTGTCCCACACTTGTCTGTAATTTTACCTGCTGCACAAGTGCAAACATTCCAAGACTTTTTGGGAGGCCCCATCCCTCTCCCTCCCCCAAGCCTTCTAGATTTTTGTTTGTCGGTTTGGTTTCCTCGAGGTCTTTTCTTGGCTGAACTTTCATCAACATCAACATCAACATCAACAACAATATCAACATCAACATCAGCAACATCATCACCACAATCATCATTAACCACCTTTAACCATCGTTAGCCATGAATCCATGGCGAAAACTGCCGTGCTG